>APFE030167554.1:243608-351893 GCA_000404065.3 Pinus taeda
AATAAATCTATTTAAATAAAAACATAATTTTTTTGATATTACAAAATTTTCCATTTATTTTTTAAATTACATAAATATTTGCCAAATTATTTATTATGGCTTATAAACTCTTAATCAAATAGTCCAATACTTGTAGATATTGCAATTTCGTTTTTATTTATAATGAATTTTAGTATAGTGCAATTTCGTTTTTATTTATAGTGAGTTTATTGTTATTAATATTTGTATAGAAAAATTATCAATGTTTATTATTTAACAAAATTTAGTTGAAAGTTGGCGTTGCCATGGCAGGTTAAAGATTGTAAGTGATTTGGAAGAGAAGAACAAAAGCAGTTATGGTTTTGAACCTTTGTAGAATTTTAGGTTTAACGCAACATGTAACACGATTACACTCATTAAATTACCACAGTTAGGCCATAATTATATATATTTGAGTACGAAATATCATGGTGACTTTATGCGGACGGGACTTAGGTCTTTGCACTCGTTTTGATTTTAATTAAATATGTCAAATATATTTAATGTTTAGATTTTGGAATTGGAACAATCAACCTGGGTTTAGATTTTGGAATTGGAACCATTAACATGGATTCTCCACGCGGCACACCATTTACCACTCCTTTCACTGGTTATTTAATATAATTTGGAGCTTAATGCAGAATCTTATAAACACACCTACCCGTGGATGCCGGTCATTGAGCGCAGGTGAAGATATCCAGGTGGCTCAACTCGACGTCCAAAGACCATGATTTTTCCTTGGGAGGTTACGATAACTGAACTATACCCCCGTCGCTTTTCAGGTCTCAGGGTTTTACCGCTTTCCAGCCTTCCCACAGATAATGATCGTAAACCTAGTGGCTTCTCCCCTTAATGAACTTGCTATGATTTTCTGAACAATATCTGATTAATCTGTTTTTCTACACGTGTAATATCCCTATTATAATTATCCCTGCTTAAAATCAAGTTATGAATCAGTTATAAAAACTGATTCTTGTTATTCCAGAAACCGAATGAGGAATGAATCGATAGTGGAGATAGTTAGCTGGGTCGACTTCTTGATTCGGGGGGAGGCATGCAGCGGTTGGCCTGGCGGAGAAGTGGGGTTGCCTTTGAGTGCTCGATAGATGAGAGTGGGAGGGTATCATTAAACCGTGTTAAACGAGTCTTGGTATGGCTGAGGACCTGGTTCCCAAACCCTCTATATGGTGTATTTGGTCCATCCACTTGGCGATTACCACCACGAGATCTGTCCCATGAATCTCTAGATCTATGAACAATGGACGGTGTCGATTGTCCAGAGAGGTTAGAGAGCAACTAACCCGCCCCCTGGTTGTCTGGTCCCATTCGCATGTCAATCTCGTCGGTTTCTTGTTTCTGGTTAGGAGTAAAGGTTTCATGCCCAGAAAGGACTTCTCATTGAAAACCTCTACCATGGTATTCCATGGTCCCAGATCCTTCAGGCGAAATGGAATTTTCAGAGTTGTCTCTTGCCTAAGCATTCACTTCTCGCCCTCGTCTCCAACGGTTACCCCACTATTTGAAACCCTCACACATATAGACATCACGGGGGAGACGAGTATATTATTCATTCCTCTGGCGGATGGAGAAGCTAATTTTCAGAGAAATGAGAGGAACCCATACTCCTTATATCGAGCATGGAAGGAGGTCCGAGGGTGCGGCAGAGCAAGGCGCCTCAGGCTCTTGAATGCTGTCAGCGAAGAAAGCAGGCAGTGAGAGTGAGCGAAGGAATATAAGACTATTGCAAGGCACAGTGTTTTTACACCATGAGATAAGTAACTATATTCCTGATAGTGAAGAATAAATTGTTTCGGGAACGGTCCATGTAGATGAGTACAAGTTGTGAGATCGTACATTGCTAGAACAATCATGCCACAAGGAATGTTGCTTGTGGCGGTATGTAAGTAAAAGATTACATGGAAACTGTATTAGCTTTCAGCTAGTTATGTGTCAACTTAATGATAATTCATTGTAACAATTTTATAACAATGGTTAAGGGATGGAATCCCTTATAAGCCATTGAGTGGGGTGAAATCCCTTACGAACGTTTAATAACAAGATTAAACGCACCCTAGGGGGTTTCCAGGGTATATTGGTGTTCAATGGTGTGATTGCCTTTTGTGTCAGTTTGATGATAATGAATCCTTGATGTTGATGGCTCTTTATTTGATGGCATAATCATAATGTCCAAATATGTGATTAACTAATATGGTTAAGGAAATCATGAAATGGATGCAAGGGTTCATGAGACAATTTATGTTATTACACTACCACAGCGATGGTTAATGGTTAAGAAACTTATTGTCTTTTATTGCAATTTACTTTATGTGCTAATGTACATTATATCTAATGGTTAATGATGAATTGTGGAGTTGTGAACTCGATAATTACTTGTGGGTAATTTGTATAAAAAAAAATCTAACTCCCTAATTTTACATGCGAGGTTACCGGGGTATGTGACAACACGTTTCCCTGCACAGTTGGCCTCATACCCGTCTCTTTGCAGACTGGGTTTTTCTGCACTTTAGCGTGCCCGGAGTAAGGGTTTGCACGGATGTTTCCTCAGTTATTTGGTAATTCCCATTAACACTCTTCCCCAAGGTTTTTATACATTAATCTTTTTAATTTTGTCTTTGGTATTTGATGGTTCTTAAAATGCGATTCTGAACATCTCTAGGTTAAGTCCAAGGTTTCCTTCATTTTCCGTACTCCACCTATATGGTTCAGGGCTTTCACAACACTCACAGGGTTTCTAGTTATTTGCTAATTCCCATTAACACTCTTCCCCAAGGTTTTTCTACATTAATCTTTTTAATTTTGTCTTCGGTATTTGAGGTTTCTTAAAATGCGATTGTGAACATCTCTAGGTTAAGTCCAAGGTTTCCTTCATTTTCCGTACTCCACCTATATGGTTCAGGGCTTTCACAACACTCATAGGGTTTCTAGGTAATTTCGTTGAAGACTTCGCTTCCCTCATTCTTTGTTTACATGGTTGGAAATGAACCTAACTAAGTTTTTGTGCCCTCTAACAAGCAATTAAATAGTTGGTTATGCATAATCTTATGTAGATTCCCATGGTTATATCCTATAGTTGAAGTGTTGGGTTTCTTCTCCTATCCTTTGACTGGTTCTAGTTGAGCTACTTTGCAAATGTAGCTATTTTCTAATTTCAAATGATTTTAGGTTTGAACCAAATTATGGGCTCCCACTAGTAATCTGGATTATGGCCTCCCACTAGTAATTTGGAGCCACTTAATATACGTAAATATTAGTTTTCTTCATTTAGTTTTGGTTCTCTATCTTGGAATTGTAAGTTTTCGGCTATAGAGATTTTGGCCCTTTTCCCAGAGTTACTACTGTAATGAAATGGCTTGTACCAGTTTCTTGTAGTCAATAATATTTATATATGGTAATGGTTCTTGAATTTACAGCTTGTACCATTTTGGCTTGGGCGTTACAATATGGTAATGGTTCTTGAATTTACAACTTGTACCATTTTTACCCTCGGTGTTACAATTTCTCTTCCCTTTTCGTTAAGGAATCATAACCCAGTGATTAGTAAAACTCTTTAGTTTTCTATGCCATGTTATGTTTATTATTTCATGTTACCTCCTGAGCTCGTGCAGTGTCTTCTTGCAAAAGTGGATTTATGAAAGGACTTGGTTCAACCTTAATATTTTTTGTTATGCATGTTGTTAAGTTTAAAGATTTCGCTAATCTTATATGAACCTACTTTGTTAAAGAATTCACTTATTAGATATTTTATCAAGGGTCTGTCACCGTTTTAATTAATAAAATATATTCACCTGAAGTTTATAATATTAGTTATTAGTTTCCAACTTTCCATTGGTCAACCCCTTGAGGTTAATTTCTCTCCTACCATACAACCTGAATAGTTTTATCCATATTTCATTAAGTACAAGATGTAAGGATTAGAAGAACTCCTAGCTCCTCACCTGGAACCCTCATGGTTCTCTTATCTTTTCCAAATTGGCTAAGGGGTTATGGTATTTCATGGACTGGTTCAATGACCCTATACCAACCAACCACTATCCAATCAGACACGTCCTAGATTCATGGAAATTGATAAAATGAGTGTATTAACCATTCATTAAAGTTCTCTCAGCAATATTGTGTTTAACGATTACACACCACTGTAACTAGTTCAACCCTTTTATTTCATTAGTATTATCCACAAATTCTTTCACAATTCAATACTGAACATTCCATAGATTTTTCTTCATAATCTAACACTGAACATTCCACAAAATTTTCTTCGCAATCTAACACTGAAAATTCCATAGAAGGAGAAAAATAAATAGAAAATAACTCATTGCTTCTAATATAATGAAAAATAGGAAAAAATACATAATTGTCAAGCCACTTATATGCTTCTCAATTTTCAAGAATTTCAATAGGGTTGAGCTAATCCTCAATTGTGAGAAGGGAAATGACGTCCTCTTCTTGCCCCTGAGCTTCCACTCCAAAGTATGCACATTTTTGTGAGAGTCAAGTAATAGGCATCACGATTACAGTCCAACCTAGTACCATTTGAACTTTCTCTATATCGTAGTTCTAGTTCATGCCTTTCTCTATATCGTAGTTCTAGTTCATGCCTAGCTCAAGATTTACTCCTTGGAAACATGTTTCCAATTCAAAAGACCTTTCTTTTTTGTCCCTCCAGAATTCAAGAAAAAAGAATCTCCCTTCCTACTGTGATTCCCTTTTTATCTCAGGGAAGGAAGGAGTAATTGTCATCATCGTCTAGATGTTGAAAGTCGTTACAGATCATCTGTAATGAATTCCAAGATCTCATAATCGAATAATCCTAATTGCATAATTAAATGTTTAAACAAAATGAATTCCAAGATCTCATAATCGAATAATCCTAATTGCGTAATTAAACGTTTAAACAAAATTTCTACTGGCTACAATGAGCCCCAATTACTATGGTCTTATGTAATTCAATAATATAAATGTAAGTAAATCAGTGTCATCTAGGGGTTTTAAATCTTACCCCCATTTTGAAAAACAATGTCCTTGATGTTTATTATGGCCCATGGAACAAGTTAGGGTAAGCTTGTCACATAATAATTTTGTCTTCCCACGTGGCTTCCTCTAGGATAAAGTGTCTCCACTGCACTTTAACCTGGATGATAGTTCACCTTTGCAACATTGTTTCTCTCTTGTTGAGAATACGTAGAGGTTCTACCAGGAACTCCCCATCTGGTTCAACCTCTCAGAGCATTATTATTATCATTAGTGTATATATTCCTCAACCAATTATACATATATTTTCAAAATTTAACTTATACTTACTTGTATATATTGTTAGTTAATAATGTGTGTGGAATCATACACATACTTATTTAAAAAAGATATGTCAAATACATTATGAACCTTTATATGGCTTGAAAGGGCAAGCTGGTAAGATTTTAGCCCTATTATTTCCAAGACCTGGAAAGGTCCACAATAGTGGGGTGATAACTTGGCACAACTACTCCATTGTAGGGTGCTCTTCCTAGGTGTTATCTGAACATAAACATGATCTCCTATCTGGAATTCTTTATAAGTTCTCTTTTTTTTTGTGTATGCCTTCTTCCTATCTTGGGCAACTTTTAAATTATGTTGAACTTTTTTCACCTCTTGCTCCATTTCTTCCAACATGTCAGGCCTAAAATCATTTGATCTTCCGTGCTACTCCAGACAATGATCTACACTTCCTACCATACAGTACCTCATACGGGCTCATTTTTAATTATTCATGGTAACTGTTATTATAAGAAAACTCAACCAAATGAAGATATTCTTCCCATTTGGTTTCCTACTACATTATGTGCCATTTGGTTTCCTGCAACATTATGTGCATCTGTAACATATCTTCCAATACTCAATTTACCCACTTAGTTTTTCCATCGGTTTGGGGATGATAAGTGGTACTAAATTGGATATGTGTACCTACCCCCATAAAAAAAGCTTTACAAAATGCGGATGTGAACTTTGATTTTGTCATAAAGTACTACCTTTGGCATGCCATGCAACCAAAATATTTCCTTCATAAATATATTTGCAATTTCCATAGTTTTATAGGTAGATTTAAGAGGAATAAAAAATAAGCAATTTTTCTTAATTTGTCCATGTTTATGGATTTTGTGTAATCTGGTTATAAAATCCAATGTAATTATTTCCCACTTCCATTTAGTAATAGGAAGTGGATGGAGTAAGCCAACATGTTGATGATTTTCAACCTTAACTTGCTCACACTTCAAACATTTGACTAAATATATAATGATATCTTTCCTCATTCCAAGCCAAAAATACTCTCTTAATTACAGAGAACAATTTTTGACACCCACGGTGGCTAGCATAAGGGCTATGACGAAATTCATCTAGTAACATATGCTTAATGGCCATTTAGTTAAGAACATAAGCCCTTCCCTTGAAAGTCAACAAATTTCTATCATTTATAACATACCTAGGTTCTTTTCTAGAATCTTGTCTCTGCTTAGTTTTCTGCCATAAGAATTCATATTCTCGATCCTTAATAGGAACTTCTTTAAGTTGTTATGACACATCAAATTCAATGTGATGGTACCAAATTTCATAAACACATTGCACCTTTCTACTTAAGGCATCAACTTCATAGTTTTCCTTCCCTTTAAGGTTTCTTATATAAATGTCAAACTCGCTCAAGAATGTAGTCCGCCTAACTTGGCATGCATTTAAATTAGGTTGTTTGAAGAAATTAGTTAAACTACTATCATTTGTCATTAACATGAACTTCTTCCTCAGTAGGTAATGATACCATAATTTTAAAGCATGTACCACCACAGTAAGTTCTAAATCATAAGATGAATACTTTTTCTCATGCTCCTTTAACTTTCATGATTCATAGGCTATTACTTTTCCATCCTACATCAAGACACCACCCACTCCTTGAAGAGCGTCTGTACATACAATAAATTCCTTTTCTGGATCAACAACTTTTAACACTGGAGTTGATGTCAATAAGTGTTTCAATTGTTCAAAACTGTGTTGAAACTCACCTGTCCACTGAAACATTATCCCTTTCTTTAGTAGAGATGTTATGCCATAGGCAATTGTAGAAAAACCCTACATGAAACTATGATAATAACCAACTAATCCCATAAAATATCGAATATCCACAACATTTCTCGAACAGGCCAGTTCAGGATAGTCATGATCTTTTCTCAATCAATAACAATACCTTCAGAGGACATTACATGTCCCAAATATGCAATATGTTCCTTAAAGAAGTCATATTTACTGAATTTGGCATAGAGTTGATCTTCTCTTAAGGCTTGTAGAATTATCTGTAAATGTTTCTTATGTTCCTCTGCATTCTTTAGATAAATCAGAATATCATTGACACAAATGTTTAAATAGTGGCGGAAAATCCCATTCGTCAAAATCATGAAGGTTGCAAGATCATTTGTAAGCCCAAAAGGAAACACAATAAATTCATAGTGCCCATAACATGTTCTAAATGTGGTTTTACAAACATCATCCTTAATTCTGATTTGGTGATGATCACAGATCAATCTTAGAGAATACTGAGGCATGTTTAACTTGGTCGAAGAAGTCGTTTATCCTTGGAAAAGGTTACTTATCTTTTATGGTTAGCTTATTTAGCTGTCTATAATCAATACACAAGCACAACATTCCATATTTGTTCTTTACAAAAAACATCGGCGTCCCCCAAGGTGACTCACTGGGTCGGATGTACCCTTTATCAAGTAGTTCCTAAAGCTATATTTTGAGTTCAGTTAACTCAGGTAGACTCATATGATATGGTGCTTTCGACACCAGGGTAGCTCCAGGAATAAGTTCTATAGTAAATTGAATACGTTTTTTGGGGGGTAGTCTCGGTATCTCTTCAGGAAACACATCTACAAATTCCTGAATGATGGGTATATTTCATAAAGCAATTAACTTGTACCGCAAAATATTAGCAACCTTCTCGGAGGAATTTCTTCCACTGATTAGCAGTGATGTATCGAAGCTTAATATTTATTTTAAGAGCCTCGATTTCTTGTCTATTTTCTTCCTCTATGAGGAAACTGATGGTTTTGTCTTTACTTTTTACTAGGGACTAATGTTCCTCCATCCAATCCATCCCAATCAACACGTCATAGGATCCTAGAGGTAATATATTTACATTTACCTTAATTTGTTTCTCCCAAATCTCAACGGGACAACCTTCCACTTTGGTTATCACCTTGCGTTTTTCCCCAGTGACCAGTTACAAATTTTTAAACTTAATACTTGACAGGTGACACAATTCAATTGTTTTTGCACTAACATAACTAAGACTTGCTCTTGGTTCAATTAAAATAGACACACAATGGTTAGCTTTCTTACCTTCAAACTCCACCATCGCATGTTGATATTCTACTTGATGATCCCCCAGGGAAGCATTGATCATCGGTATGTTTTTGGCCACTTCTCAGACTATGTTTCCTGAACACTTATAGTGTGCCCTTTTCTGGTGCCATGAGGACAACTCTTGTAGTAGTGGGGTTCCCCACAACCCGAAAACTGTAGGGGAGGATTCTATGATTGCCTGGGTTCTAATTTATTTAATGCCTCAATTTGTTTAGGTTCACTTGATGCTCTGTTTCATTGCTGACCCTTTCCGAGGGTGGATCCCATAGATTTTCTAGGTGCAAAATTTATCCTGGTAGATCTAATATTCTTATTTTTACTCAGAAAACTCCTCTGTCCCTTTTTACCCACCCAACATTTACTATTCTCTCCTTTTTGTTGCATCTACTCGTAGTAAATACGAGCCTCTCTTATGGTCTCGTCCATTATCTTTTAATTATTGAACTCTTGCCTTTCCTTCATTAAATTTGGTAGATTTCTTACAAAGTGTTGCACCTTTTCCTTTTCTTCTCATATGTGAGGAACATAATGTAATAAATAAGTGAACATGGTTATAAACTCGTCCAAGAATTGTTGTCCCAAATTAAAATCATGAAATCCCTTCGCCTTCTCATCGTAAAACCTCTCAGTTAGGTATTTGTCCTTAAAATATTTTTGGAAGTTATCCCAAGTCACTTCCTTCTCATCGATGTTGTAGATTGTTTTAATTTCTTCCCACCATAGTGTGGCTTTACCCTCCAATTGATATATTGTTAGTCAGGCCTTTAAATGATTGGCATATTCATAAATCTGAAAGTGTTTATTCATATTGATCAACCAGGATTCTGTAACCTCTTTCGCTTTTCTATCAAACAATGGGGGAATTTTTTTTTAATTTCCCTTGTAACTCAATTTTTGGTCTGTTGGCCCCCTGCCACTAGAAGTATTACTAGACACTTTCTTGGTATCCATCCGAGCTCCCTCATGTTCTAGATGATCCCCCTACTTCCGCCATATCTCTTCCCTATTCCCATTATCGAGAGTAGGATCTAGGTTCCTTGGATTTTGTTTATCCAAGAGAGATGTCATGACCTTTTCCTACTCCAACCTCAGTCTCTCATTATCGGCTCTTAAATTTGTCATTTCAGTGAGCAACTATTGGACGGTCTTTAGCAGCATAACATTCACATTTTTAGTTCCTTCTCCTAACTAGACCCACATCTACGGGTTGGATCCAACTCCTGTTGAGGGTCCAGTGGGTGGGGTGGCTCCAAATCCCCTCCTCATACTACCTCAACTATCTCTCTTTCTTTATCTGTGCATTGCAAACACTTTGGTTATTTACAAAAAAAAAATCCCACGAGGTCACAATGCTACAACTTGGCTCTGATACCAATTGTAACATTCTTAAACTCATTAACTTACCATAGCTAGACCATAATCATCTTAGTAAAAAAAAAATATTCGAGTACAAAATATGAAGGTGACTTTTTTCCGACAGGACTTAGGTCCTTACACTTGTTTTGTTTTTAATTAAACATGTAAAATATATTTTGTGTTTAGACTTTGGAATTGCAACACTTAACATGGATTCTCCACTCGACACACCGTTTACCACTCCCTTAACCAGTTATTCAATATGATTTGGAGCTCAATACAAAACCTTCTTGACACACCTACTACCTGCATATGCAAGTTATTGAGGGCATAGGTGGATAT
Source organism: Pinus taeda (assembly GCA_000404065.3). Lineage (NCBI taxonomy): Eukaryota > Viridiplantae > Streptophyta > Pinopsida > Pinales > Pinaceae > Pinus > Pinus taeda. The sequence continues at coordinate 253,731 of APFE030167554.1, forward strand.
ATCCAAACCATAGATGGCTCATCTTCACATCCAACATTGGTGATTTGTCCCGGGAGGTTAGGGTAACTAAACCCTACCCCCTTTGCTTGTCATCTCACTCATTCATACCAATGTAGCCCCACAGTCAAGCTCTGCTATTTTGAGGTTTATTGTTTAGGTCTTGGGGTTTTACACCTTTCCAGCCTTTGCATAGGTAACCATCATAAACACAGTGGCTTCTCCCCTTAATGAGTTTTTTATGAATCTCTGAATGGTCTCTTATTAATGTGTTTTTCTATATGTTTCCCAGTAGAGTTGGGATCATATATGTCTCATTCCAGACTGGGTTTCTCCACAGATTAACATTCCCATAGCAACGGTTTGCACTCACATTTCTACAGTTATCTGCTAATTCCCGGTAACACTCTTCACCAAGGTTTTCCCACACTGATATTTTTAATTATATTTTGGGTATCTTCTATTTCTTAAAATGTGATTGTGAACAACTGCAGGTTAAGTCCAAGGTTTCCCTCGTCTTCTGTACACCGTAAACAAGGTTCAGGGATTTCACAAAACTCATAGGGTTTCCAGGTAAGTTCATAGAATACCTTACTTCCCTCATTCTTTGTTTACATGGTTGGAAAGGAACCCAACTAAGTTTTTGTGCGCTCTCACAGGGAATTAAATAACTAGTTACACGTAATCTTATGCAAATTACAATTGTTATATCCTACAGTTGAAGTGTTGCAATTTCCTTTTCCATTACTTGACTAGCTCTAGTTGAATGACTTTTCCACTGTAACTATTTTGTAATTTCAAATGATGTTATGTTTGAACCAAATTATGGGCTCCCACTAGTAATTTCAAGCCACTGAATCTATGTAAATTTTGGTCCTTTTCCTTTAATTTTGGTAACTATGTTTTGGCATTGTAAGTTCTCGGTCGTAGAGATTTTGGCCCTTTTCCGAGAGTTACTTCTTGTTGTAATGAAATGGGTTGTGTTAACACCCTATAATTAACCTTTAACCTGAAAAAAGGATCAGAGGGGTAACCTCCAACTTCTTTTAGTCTAGTCTCCAACCCTACTAGCCATGGAGAGGGCTCTCTCACTATGTTCTCCCCCCAAGCAACTAAATGACTTAAAGGTGCTAGGTCTTAGGCTATCTGTAATGATCCAAGGGTAGTTTTAGGCTTGATGTTTGAAATTTAAATGCAATAAGGTCGATCTATGTCAAGTTAGACCATTATTTTAGATCCAAGTGAATAAGGGATATGATGAAGTTTTGAACAGGGGTAAGATAAGTAAATTTATTGGTATCAAATCAAATTTTGTTGTATTAAATGGGTGAGTGCAACATGAGAAAAGATGAAAAATATATAATAGAAACATTAATTAGTCCATATTTCCATAGAGAAGAAAAGTAACACATATGAACAACTAAATCAAATTAGAGCACTAGATAAATTCTAAAATATCTCCTTTCAAACTGAGCATGAAGAATGTTTACACCATAAAAAGATATTAAAAACAGGTCATCAGGTAACATATAAACCATAGCACAAGGAAACAAACATACCAATAAATACTGACACAAGAATTCTTGTCAAAGTTGCATTTGTTTTCTTCTATTCTCTTGGGAGAAATGATACAAAAATCACAGAAAATGTAGACTAGCTTCCTCTCCATACTAACCAAAACATTTTTTTCATGTTGTTTCTTATTATATACAATGTATTGTTAAACACGCATGGGAAACCAACATAATCTAAAGGATAAAACATGAGAGAGCAATTTTTATTAACAAACAATTTACATTTATAGTACATGTTCTGATCGTTGAGTTTCACATCCCAAGGTCTCTTGGACTCTTTTTGTCCATTCGGCTTCCACACTAACCCATTGAGGATTAGGTGTCCAACATTCCCCCCCTTAATCTGAAGGGTTATGTATGAGTACCAGAAGATAGTTGTTACACAAAATGTGAAAAAAATGCATGGAAACACTAGGTTGAATGTGCTCTCTGAAATGTTGGTATAAAGGGCGGTGGTTTAAGGATGACCACCAACACTAGAACACTTAGTGCAGTTCCCAAAACTCTCCAAAACTAGCAAGAAGCTGAAGTCTTCTGCTAGAGGAAGTGCTCCTATTGTTTTGAAGAGGGAAACCTTCAACCATGAAAGGGAGGTCTCACCTCGCATAAAAGGGAGAACTTCAACCTGAAAAGAGAAGTGTCAACCTATGATGGTTTAAGGATGACCAACAACTCTAGAATGCTTAATGCAATTCCTGGAACTCTTCCAAAACTGGCAAGAAGCTAAAGTCTTCTGCTAGAGGAAGTGTTCTCAATTTTGTTCCTCGAATTCTTATGGAACTGGCAAGAAGCTAAAGTCTTCTGCTAGAGGAAGTGTCCCAGATTACCAACTGAAGGCATGTCCACAGGCATCTTTGTCTCTAGCTACAACTCTAAAACTGGTGTGGCAGGTTGTGGCTCAGGCTTGCTTGACGTGACTTTGAAGCTTGTAGATGACCATCATTTCCCCCCCTGTCAGATATAATGTGAGATGATGGAGAAAACCCAACTGCAAGATTGTTCAATACCCTGGAACAAGTTCTGACTTGTGTTTGGAATATATTCTTGGCTGTTGATGCCCATTGCCAAGAAGCGATCCATCCAAGATGAATCTTTGTTCTTGAAGGACATTTATTTCTGAAGCATCTATGTGAAGAATGACTGGTTTTATGACAATGCTTACATGGATGAAGATCAAAACATTGATCTTTCAAATGGCCAACTCGGTCACAGTGTTGGCATTTCACATTCTGTTGCTATTGTTGTTGTTGTTGCTGTGGAAGAGGGGCAGAGTCTGGAACAACTGGAGGTGAACTGTCATGAGGAGCAGGTGAACTGTCATGAATGAATCCAGCACTCTAAAACTGAATGGGCTTTGAGTAGTCAGGAATATAAAAGGACAAGTCCTTGTCATATCCAAGACCAGTTCTGTGCTTGTTGTGGACAAGCTGTTCCCAAGGTCTGATGATGGGCTTGGGAAGTGCAGACTGATTTTCTGCATTTGCATGTACAATCACTACTTTATTGGGTACTAAATCTGAACCAACTGTAACATTATTGTCTTGCTGTTTATGGGAGCCTGTTTCACTCTTTTCAACAGAAACAAGTTCAGAATGATGACTCCACTGCTGTAATTCTTCCTGTTGTAGCTTTGTCTCAAGCTGCCAAAACTCAATATTCTCTTGTACATTAAGTAAACAAGTTCTAATGTCAACAAGAGAAGCTTTGCTTATTCTTATTGTACCATGATTAGAGGAATGTATCAGAGTTTTTAACAACTCCAATACTTCACCAATTCTGGCTATTTTATTCATTGTCAAAATTACACTGATCAGAACTATGAACTTGTAGAGAAAAATCAACACTTACTCACAATATGTCAATACAATTGGATTTTACAACAGATTGCAATTGTCTTCAAAAATAGTAATGGCTCTCGATTTCAGTTGTGTTTGGTTATATAAGCTTCATATTCCAACACATTTGAAATAGCATAAAGTAATCAATGCCACATAAGGAGCACGAATCGACAAGAAAAATGACCAACGCATATGCCAGATTGAAGAGAAACCATGGGGTTTTAAGAGGCAAATTTCTTAATGTAAAAAACCTGACACGAATAGAGAAGGAACAATGCTTTGAACTCTGGATTCAAAACCTCTCATGCTTCCATTTCTTCATTGGGAAGGGATGCATTTAAAACCATTTTTCGTGGCCATCATCACCATTTTCACACCATACATTGTCTTACCATAAGCAACCTCCTTGAACACATTATACGCAACACATACACTTTGGGAAAGATTGATAAACACGGCCTGCTCACTTCTGCTTTACAATGCCTACTATAGCCACGGTTGAAGATGCACATCCAGCTACCCAACCTTTCTGAAATTAGCAGAGGAATTCACACCCAGACTTGTGCCATCCCAACGATCTCTAGCAATACTAAGTCAGCCTCCAACTATAATCGAATTTTGTCTCTGGATTAAGAAAATTGAATTGTCCAAAAAATAATAAATTTGTTCAAGAAGATTATTGCTTCAGGAATTAAATTCATATTTTCATCACTCATTACAAGACGATAGCAACAATTCTTATACCAGTGAAGTATTTGATCTCCAAAAATCACACTACAGGCATCTAGTCTTTGAAAACGACAACGTACATAGAATTTGTTCAGAACTTCAGCAAGCATTCATATGTGGAAGCATAATTTGTCCATCAAGCCATGCACAGAGAACAACCATAGTTCATAGGAAATTTATCAACAAATATGATATATATACCCGTTTGCAGGAGCGCACATGCCAACCTACATAGTCTTTAATGTCATTCAACATTCACCATTGCACAATAGAACACTCGCAGATCATGTTAAACACACAACAATGAACAAGGTTTAACGCACCTCCAGGGTTCACAATACTTCTTGAAATTTTATTATTTCACAAGCGTCCATTAGAAATGCATATCTTTCAGTACTTGGAGCTAATCAAATACCCAACTATAACTCGCCAAAAAGCTCGTAGATGATAGATAGCCGCTTTAAGGCCTTATATAAAACTCATTGAAAGTACATTTCTTGAACTTGAAACTCACTTCATACTCTTCAACATTCGTTTGTTTTAGCAACCTCCCTTGACAATGCAAATCTTCCAGATGACCAAATATCACCTGCAGCCAGCTCTGTAGCTGACAAATATACTCTGTAACTTGAAGCAAACCTCTCTACCTTAAAATTTTGAACCTTTAAAGAAAACTTATTTAAAGTACATGTCCTAAACTTCAAAACGACTTTATTTTCTTCAAAATTTCTCCATTCCACAGATGCGGATCTCTTAAAAGATCAAATATCAAATAATGAAAATGCCTTACCACATGGTAATCTGAAATCATTTCACGGGAGCCTCACCATTAAATCCATAATGAAAATGATCTTTATAGCTTTGGTACTCCCTGTTTCATCTTGGCTCTCCTCGTACACGACAGGTTTACATTCATAGACGTTCTCTGGGCATTCTCTATTTACTTCGAAGAATTTTCTATTCTTCTACAGTTAGTTTTATTATACAGGAGCAGGAACATAGACAACAAATAGCATTTCAGCATGTGAAGAGAGGCAAAGAGACCATCAGTGTATCAATAGAGCCTTAGCATTTGAATTGTGCATATGACAGACCTAGTGATGCACGATGATAGAAAACTCTTGAATTTACAGACCCGGGACGCCAATTTTTACTATTTATGGATTATGGGCAAAGGTGCAGGACTGACATGCACAGAACTGGTAGGTCTGCACATAGTAAAACGCTTTATAAGGTGGCAATTCTGCTCAATTCTGATTAGGAGAAAGGCAGAACCGACATATATATAGAGACCACAAAACAAGTGGCTCAAATTGGAGCAAGACTAGCAATCGCCTGCTCTGATACCATGTTAAACACACATGGGCAACCAGCATAATCTAAAGGATAAAACATGAGAGAGAAATTTTTATTAACAAATGATTTACATTTATAGTACATGTTGTGATCGTTGGGTTTCACATCCCAAGGTCTCTTGGACTCCTTTTGTCCATTCGGCTTCCACACTAACCCATTGAGGATTAGGTGTCCAACACGTATAATTCGAAATACCACTCTACGTGGTCAAATTTTCTTCATAGAGGTCAAACTAAACTAGATACAATGCATTCTTACATACTAAGCTGAAAATAGGTGTAATTTCACTATTGACCAATACATTTTCAAAACAATAAATAAAGGAACACGTGTTTAACAACTTGAACTACATGATTTAATGCTACTAGACACCTATTCAACTACTCAAATTTGCTTCTAGAAGTTCAAAAATTTGAATTTGCAAAGAAAATAGCTGACTATCTAGTTGCACAGCAGATGCGTAGTGGAGTGTAGCATACCTTCATGGTTGATACAATTTCAGATATTTCTTGGGAAAAAAGAGCAAATGGGTATGTTTGGAATGGAAGTGTGACGATGTAGAACCCCTAAACTATTTTTTCCCATGCTTGTAGACCTTCATGGTATTTGATTCCAACTTGCGCAACAAACTCTAAACTTCAGATTTGTAATTGATTTTTCTGCTTCAAACTTATTGAGGAGAATACTTATCACCTACTTACACCTTATAAAACCTTTTCCATGGTTCACAACTACAAAATTCCCATCAATTCATCAAAATGTGGCTTTATACAACTTGCATAGCAGAACATTGCTGCGCAAATGCAACTTTAGTAAAATCTTGACAAAACAGGGTATATGAGCAAACTTTCGAAAAATAAAAACTGATAATTTTTCTCCTATCACAAAATTTATTTTTGGTAGCTTCAACCAAAATATTAAGTTTGATTATCCTTCTTTTTATTCCAATTTCCTCTACCTCAATGAGCTTCGACTTAGCCAATATTATTCTTCTTTTTAATACCAAATTCTGCATATTCAAACTTTTCACTCACCTATGCAGAGGCAAGTTCCATTTCAATTTGTACTTAGCCTTGTCAAGGACAAGCTCAACAACTTCTAACTGCCTAAACAAATACAAGTTATCCATATGATCATTTTCTACAAGATAGTCCACCTACTGTTGAATTCCTTCAAGTTGTTCCAATAATTTCTCATATTCCTTTTTTTCATCAAATATTGCATTTTACTATTGAGGAAGAGTATCTTTCATCTGCTCTTTTATTCTAGATTTTGACCTTGTTTTGAGCTTCCATGGTTGTTTAGTTGCCTCTTTTATCTCTTCAACATTAATAATATATTTACTTTTCCTTTTTCAACATGTTTTGATGTTTTTCCTAATGATTCTCCTTTACTAGGATCAAAAATACCTTGGGATACTTGATGCCCGAGTTATTCATTTTGTTGCTACAAAATTGCCACCATGAGATGAGTTTCGTCAAGTTGGTCTTGCAACTCCATGATTCTCAGATCCTTGTTCTCCATTTAAACCTCTTGGTCACCCACATCAAACTCCTGTGGTACATCATTTGATGGCTTTATGGTCTTTTAAGTAGCAGGTTCCTCAACTATATTCTTTGTTTCAGATCTAGTTCCTGGTTTGTGAATCAATTTATCTTTCTCCTCTGCAAAATGTAGTTTCTTACCTCTTGTTTTGTCTATTGTCCTTTTTTCCATCAAAGGCTTCTTAAATGATTCTTTTGCTACTAGTGAAACTTCATGTGCTGCCACAGAAGGAGTGCCCCTTTCTCTCTTTGGACTATCAAAATGATCCAAAAAGGCATGAGGTTGTGTTGATGCCGTTGGACCCACCAACATTTAGGGGATCTCCTCGGTACGAAGCCCCAACTATACGTCACAATGTTTGCAACAAGAATCACAACAGTGGGTCGTAGTGTAATGCCTTGACCATGGTAGCACATAGAGGTAAGTATGATAACTTTAGATGAGAGCAAGTGTGTGACCATGCGGGGAGTCAAGTGTGATGCATGGATGTTATGACACATAGATAGGAAAAGGAAGTGCACCCCTTAGAAGTATGTAATAGTATGTGGCTTGAAAGGAGAACACGAGCAGGATGACATCGTAAACTAAAATGTGAAATAGCCCACAAATTAAAGTGAGGGGTTAATCCAACAACACACATTCAACATTATTCGTACAATTTCATATAAAATAGTTCATAAGAAAATGTGTACGTTAAACAACATATATCTCTAAAGCAACGGGAATAGTCCAACTACAATAACAACATATGCATGAAAGTGTGTTGGCTCTAATATTATTATTATAAGTGAAAGTTCCATGTGAAAGTTCCTGCCACACATACACCATTGATGACCACTAGCTACAATAGTGGAACAATACAATCAAGAAAACCTACTCCTCCAAAGAACTATACTTTCTCTACAATGTGGAGAAGCTAAGGCTCATCAAAATACTCCCAATCCTTTTCTAAACCTAAACCTAGCCAAAATCTTGTCTCCCAAAAGTCTGTTCTATGAGTTATGAGGTTCTATTTATAGCAAAGGGTGGGGTGACCCTTCACATTCCTCTTTTTGTCTCTTGGCCTTCCCGCATGACGATTCTTCAACTTTCTTACAAATAACTCATTACATAACATGATGATCTTTGACATTCCGCTAATGAAACTTGGAATTTCACTTACAACATATTTACAAATAATATTACATCTTCCACACATACCCATGTGAGACAAAATATGATAGAGATGTCCTAACAAGACAAAACACTATGACACTGAAGTTTGGGGAAAGGCCAACTTGGCAACCTCCACTTGGTGCTTCTTAGTCATATATTGATGCTACGCTTAGTACTGAGATATGATGTCGCCAAACTTCTTGATGGTGTCTTTCTGATAGCAGACTCTTACCCAGATATATGGTCTTGGAACCTGTGTCAAACACGTTCTAAGGCATGTGCAACATGGTGTTACCATGATGGGGCCACCAATGTACTTCTGCAAGTTATGTACGCTCATCTCCAAGTCTTGCATGGTGACCTCTCGTCTCAGTTGCTTCATGTACTCATCGATCTCTAGCCGAACTTGATTATTTGGTTTAGCCTTGGTGAGGGAATCGATTGATGGGATCCTATGCATTCTCACCATGACATTCAAATTGTTGTACAACTGCACATTTGGGGCCTGTATGCTATTGGTGAATGGGGCAAGTTGATCATCGTTCTGGATCAACCTTCAAACCTTTACTTTCTCCAGCTCTGCCTATGGCTTCATCTTCTTTAGTAATTCAAGCGGGGCACCTTTGTATTGCATTTTCCACTCTTATACATGGGCGATGAAAGAGTTAATGTTCTTGAGAGTTTGAACAAACTCTTTGCTCTACTGTTATAGGCCATACACACAGACAACTTCTTTATGCAGAATGAAAAATCCATCAAAGAGCTTCTGCATGGTACCCTCAAGTGTTGATACTTCAATGAGTATCACTTACTTCAAATCCTTCATTGTGGAAACTGCATTCTGCGTTGGTACTCGAAGTTGTTATGCCTCTTTCCTGGCATCCTACAAGTTCTTTACCGGTTGTTCATTCTCAGTCATCAAGTACTTAACATTTGAGGTTGTTTCTCCTGCATACACAAATCTTCCTTCAACAAGGGAAGTTAGATGCTTCTTGCTACTTAACATTATCAAAATTTCCTTGACGAATGTAGGTGGTGTGTGATCATTCATGAAGTTCTTTAACCACACTTGTACAATATTCTTTTGCAACTCATCAAATGATAGATTGTACACATCGATGACTGGGTCATCATCAAGGAGAAAAATATCTCCCTTCTCTCTTGGGACAAGTTCTAACACTAGAGGTGATGGAGACTGAGAGATGCCCTCTTGTGCTCTTGACATAAGGTCAATATCTTCATTTTGTGGCTTTCGTTCCATCTCCATGTTTGTTTCTTTGATTAGCTTTTCAATTTGTTGAGAAAGATCCCGATCCTGAATCTATTCAACATCTTCCTCAACTGTTGGTTGTTTCAACTCATCAGCCTATATGGGAGTTGTTTTCTCTGTCATCGTGCCTTGCCTTTGTTCTTCTTCCTACTTATGCTTCTCTTCTCATTATTTCCTCCTCAACTCTCTTTCTTCCTTCGATTCTTGTTCTACTTGATGTGATCTTAGTTCTACTACATGCAAGCTCTGCTTTTCTCTCTTCACTTTGTTGTTTGTGTCCTATGCTTCCTTTTGCTTTTTCTACCAAAGCTGCTTGCATGAAGAATGAATCCACTTTCACTTTACAAATTGTTTCCCCCTCTATTATGTCAAAAAATTCCTCTTTCCTTGATATTGTACTAGATTGCTACCTTATACTGCTGCAGCTGGACTTGCTGCCATTTTAGTGTTGACTCCATTTCTATGAACAATTGAGTGTCTGCATATATTGGAAAGTTAACTGGATCTTGGCGTTTGCATAATTGCTTCCCAAATACTGCTTTTAGTGGTCTCTCTTGAAGAAGTTCCCTTTAGTTCCCTGGTACAATGGCTGCTGGGGAAAAGTTCTTTACGACTGTGGTACCCGTGGGACAAAAAGGACACTCATGGTAAGCAAACATTATCTCTTGCAAATCTAACTTCACAACATGATCAAGAAAAAATGAGGGAATCTGATGAATTGTGCAATTTTGACTAATAGGGGTGACTGAATGACTGTGGTAACTGTGCACTACACAGTCCCAATAGTTAGTGTGGAAGCTTGATGAGTGAAACTGCACAATGCGTAGTTCAGTTTGGGCGAGGGCCTGGGAGAGACTGTGCATTGTGTAATCTCAGTGGCCAAGCTGGGAGATTAGCTCCTGGAACTACATAGTGCATAATTTGAGCTAGGCTAGGACATGCTCTACGCAATTCCAAAGGCCAAGGCAGAGGCCTTGAGCTCCCATGTTGCATAGTGCATGCAAGATCCAGGCAAGGGGATCCCAAATCCCCCCAAGGGGAGTTTGAAATCGAGGAGATCGGAAGGATGATGTGATGTTGAGTGAAGATATGACTAAATGATTATTCATGCAAGTAAAAAAAGTGTAGGAACCAATCAAACTGAAGGGAAACAAAGCATGTGAAGGAAAACAAAGCAAAAACAAAAAAATACATGTGACACTTGGGAAAGGAAATCTAAAACATGAAATAAAACTTCTATAAGCTAAAACAAGTTAAAACACCAACATTCATTCATAGAAACAAGTGAAACAACCCTCTCACAAGCTAAACAAGAAAAATCAACAAGAAAAGTGGCAAACGACTAGAAAAGCAAAACTCACCCGAAAAAACGACGATCACACCGAAGGTTCCTTAATCTCCTAGGGACTTCTAGAGCTCCAAGATAGAATATGAAAATGAGCTTTGGTAGTGCCTATTAAATAGATTTGGTCAATTTAGGGTTTATGACATGAATGCCAAAAATTAAGGAAAAAACAACACTTGATGGCAGTTTCCAAAATAGCTCAAATGCCTACTTCAGACTGCTAAAAATAGATCCCTATTTTCTAGGGATCCTCTTTCCTTTTTTTCTTTTTTGATTTTTAGGGAAAAGTTTCCATGCAGTTTGCAGAGATATTACGCATTTATGGGAAGGAACCAAGCAACTCTCTAGCAAATGCACTAAGTAGCTTCTGAGTAGAGATCGGCTTATGGGTTAGAAAATAATCTAGGTAAGAAAACACAAGCCATGATTCAAAGGATGAGGCTCAATCTGAGAACAGGTACCTAGATCAGTGAAAGATGAGCTACTTTGATTTATAAGGGAGGCTCCAAAACGAAGCATAGGAAAAATTGTGGAGGGTGGTTGTAGCTGCTACAACATTGGTGACACACTGATAGAACTCTAGCTCTCTGTATGGACATTGTCTCATGAAAAGTGAATCTAACTCTTTCAGAAGTATTTTCCTGTTCTTTGATCATCATAGCTTCTTCATTCAGCTTGCGTTAAAGATGTATCCCATACCATTCTCGTTATTGACAACACACATACCAAGCCAAGTCTAACTGAGTTGTTTCGATTGGGGATGAGGGGTATATATATGCATAAGTAAAATAGACTACTAGTTTTAGTTTCATATTGGTGTTGCTCCGCTACCAGCAGGCCTCGACAGTACCCCAATGGAGTCCCTTGAAGAGCACAAGCATTACTCTGCTTCTAGTGAGCCTGGATAGTACCTCAACGGAGTTACTTGCCTCACCTCTCTGTGCAGGAAGCATTTCTCTTCTTTCACCCTTTATTTTATTTTTTTTATTTTCTCATTTTTCAAAGAAATGTGCATAGGCACTTATTTATTTAATGAGGCGGAAGTGGGATCCCAACTAATTGATAGAAGAGGAGGTTTTCCCTTCAGAGAAGGATACTTATATATACCTATGACATACTTGTTAAGTTCTTCCCCCTCTCCTTACTCTACATGACAGAGCTGACAAGATTTAACCGAATATATAAAACCGATTAGCGTAGGTGATACTAGTTAAGACTGCAAGCATCGTGATTTCACCATGAATCTCTCTGAAAGGAATGTTTTTTCCATCAGGGTATCATTGACTAGAATAAATGTGACATTGACATAAAGAGAGGGAATATACAAATAGCCAAGGGTTGATAGCTGTGCAAGTTCCTCTTGGATTTCACCCTGCTTGTCTAAGAAGCCAAACATAGTTTCATGCGGAAAATAACCTACACGTGCAAAATCAAACAAACAAATGAAATAAACAAGACAAATGAAGACAAGGTAAGGAAATCACGAAATAAGCAAGAAAAGAAAACACTACTCCTACCCCTAACCTAAGAAGAGCGTAGGCCAACTCACATGAAGTGATACTTCCAATGCATCCATCAATGCGTTGGTTGGCCCATGTTGGAAAGAGCATGGTCGACAAGAAAGATATGCAAGAAAACCAACAGATAAGAAATATACAACAATGTAAACCAATACGTTTGAATCTTGAATGTATCCACACAAAAATAAAAATGGAAAGCACATGAAAGGCACTCTGCAGACGCATCATGGTGTCCTATCACATTGGGCATGGAAGAAAAGTATATACACACCTTTAAACTTGAATTACAATAAAACATAAAGAAAGAAGAAAAATGTTGCTTCGTAATAGTGCTTACTACGTAAGACTCCTCCAATCCATGAGCGATAGGATCGTGTGATTCTGGTGGAGGATGGGAAAACTATGAAATAGATTGATTTTAAGTGTAAACAACAGAGTGATGAGGAGATTGGAAAGATTCAACAGATTTATGATTAGAATTATAACTAAACACAAGGCTACAAGAACTTGACATAACCATTAGATCAGCTTTAGGTGCCTCGACAGCTTGATGAGTTTCTAATTGATCAAAATGTGGATCATCAAAGGTCGGTGGCTTAGAAATATCAACAGTAGGAAAATCATAATGTGATCAAATGAATGAACGAAAATATCAAGATAGCCATGATTAGAAGATTGATGATGATGGATAAAAACATCCTCATGATCTTACAAATCATAAAGAGGGGGTGATGAAAAACAAGAAGTTTCACCTTCTATATTTCTAGAAAGGTAAGATGAGATATTGTCTGGATTCGGGAAGAGATTCTTGTTCAGACTCCCACACATGCTCATAAAAAATGATAGCACAAGTTGGCTGTTAAACACCAACTCCATCCTGAACTTTGTCCTTGTGAGAATCATATGTGAGATCTAAGATGAATGAACACAACACACCAAAATCGGGAGGATTAGAGGAACCAAATGACAGAGGTGAGGAGATAGGAGCACATGACAACCATGGAGGTTACAATCTAAATTTGGGAAAAAATCCTGACCAAGTGGGGTGGGAGGAGATGGTGACAGATCAATAGGTGGATTTTCAACTTCTCCCACCTCGACCTGCAGAGCTAGAGTTGTTTGACGAGAAGGGGATAGAGGGTCACTTTGGAAATAAACCTTATCTGTCTCGAATTTTGAACCTCTAAAACTAAGATATGTTGGGAGAGGTTCGAAATATTCTAACGCATGTGGGTTCTTAAAAACATGAACAAGATACTAAACTATTTCCTCGAGAAATTTCCAGTCAACTTCATCTTCAAGAAATTCATGATAGTAATGAAGAAAGAGATTGTGAAAGTGCTCAAGAGAATCGTCCGATGATTTTCACAATTTTATTTTAATTTTTATTAAGTTCTTTATGGTCATAAAGAACGAATAACAACATAATTCTCTGAACATGTGATAAAAAAAGTGTATAGAGGTCGCGGGAAATTTGTGACACCATTTCTTTTCCCCACCCTTCGAACGTGAAAGAGAACAACCCACAAGCAATTACATTCGAGGGGACATCGTGCCTATCACAGAAGCTAGTGAAGGCAACTGTGTGCTTGAATAAGTGTGCTCCATTGTTACCATTGAAATCAAGGAAGTTAGAAAACCATGTTATGGTTGTGATTTGGACAAAAGTCATGAAAGATGTGAAAAAAATCAAACAAACTTCAAGGGCTCCGCTTGTCATCTAGCCCTCCTTCTAGTGCCATAAATATTGATGATTTTGGACCCACCAACATTTAGGGGATCTCCCCAATACGATGTCCCAACTAGACCTCACACCATTTGGAGTAGATGTCCCAACATTGGGTGGTAATGTAATGCCTTCACTGCAGTAGCACGCAGAGGTAAGTATGATAACTTTAGGTGAGAGAAAGTGTGTGACCCTATAGGGATTTAAGTGTGATGCATGAATAATCTGACGCACAGAGGGGAAAAGGAAGTGTGCCCCTTAGAAGCCTGTAATAGTACGTAGCTTGAAAGGAACACGCGAGAGGAATGGAATTACAAACTAAAATGTGGAATAGTCCACAAATTAAAGTGACCATTTAATCCAACTATACACATTCAACAAGATTCATATGATTTCATACAAAGCAATTCATAAACAAATGCGTAAGTTGAACAACATACATTGCTAAAGAAACTAGTATAATCCAACTACAATAACAACATATGCATGAAAGCATGTTGGCTTTGATATTATTATTATAAGTGAAAGTTCCATCCATACATACACCATTGACAACCACTAACCCCAATAGTGGAACATTATAGTCAAGAACACTTGCTCCTCCAAAGAAGTATACTTGCTCTACACTCTGGAGAAGCTAAGGTTCATCACAACACTCCCAAGCCTTTTATAAGCATAAGCCTAGCCAAAATCTTGGCTCCCAGAAGCCTTTTCTATGAGTTATGAGGCTCTATTTATAACAAAGGGTGGGGTGAACCTTGACATTCCCCTTTGTGACTCTTTTACTTCCCTCATGACTCTTCAACTTCTTTTAAAATAACTCATTACATAGCATGATGACCTTTCACATTCCACTAATGGCACTTGGAATTTCACTTACAACATATTTAAAAATAATATTACATTTTACACATATACCCATGTGATACAGAATAGGATATAGATAGCCTAACAAGACAAAACACTATGACTTCGAAGTTTAGGGAAAGACCAACTCGACAATCTATTCTTGGTGCTTCTCGATCACATACCAATGCCAATCTTGGTACTGCATGATGATGTCCCAAAGCTACTTGACTGTGTCTTTCTGATAGCGAAATCTTGCCTCCATAGTATATGGGTATATGGCCTTGGAACTTGTGTCCAACTCATTTGGAAGCATCTCCAACATGGTGTTGACTATGACGGGACCATCAATATACTTCTACATGCTATGTGTGCTCAATTGGTGACCTCTTGTCTCAGTTGATCCATGTACTCATCTATCTGTAGCTATAATTGGTTCTTTGGTTTAGGCTTGGTGAGAGAACCGATTGATGGGATCCTGTTTGTTTTCACCATGACATCCAAACTAATGTACAACCACACATATGATGCATGTATGTTGTTGATGAATCTGCTCATAGTTCTGGATCAACCTCCATACCTTTCTTTCTCGAACTTTGCATGTGGCTTCATCTTCTTTAATAATTCAAGTGGGGCCCCTTTGTACTATATTTTCCACTATTGCACATGGGTGATGGCAACATGTATTTTCTTAAGAGTTTCAACAAACTCTTTTCTATGTTCTTGTAGGACATGAGTATGGAAAAATTCTTTATGCACGATGACAAATATATCATAGAGATTCTGCATGGTACCCTCGAGTGTTGATAGTTTAGCGAATATCACTCCCTTCATCTCCTCCATTGCATAAACTCCATTCTTTGTTGGTGCTTGAAGTTGTTCTACCTCTTTCCTTGTAGCCTGTAAGTTCTTTGCCATTTGTTCATTCTTGGACGTTAGGCACTTAACATTTGAGTTTGTTTCTTCTACATAGGCCAAGCTGGCTTTAGTAAGTGAAGTCAGATGCTTTCTGGTGTCTGACACTATCACCCTTTCCTTAATGAATGTATGTGATGCATGAGCATCCAGAAATTGATTCCTTTTTGTCTGTACAATCTTATTCTGCAACTCGTTAAATGATAGATCGTACACATCCATGACCGAATCATCATCAAGGAAAACAATATCTTCTTGCTCGGTCGAGATAGGTTCTGACACTGGAGGTGGTGGAGACTGAGAGATATGACCTATGGTGCTCTCGACATCAGGTCAATATCTTCATTTTGTGGCTCTTGTTCCATCTGCATGTCTGTCGCTTCGATAAGCTTCTCTA
The DNA here is from genome assembly GCA_000404065.3 of Pinus taeda. Lineage (NCBI taxonomy): Eukaryota > Viridiplantae > Streptophyta > Pinopsida > Pinales > Pinaceae > Pinus > Pinus taeda. The sequence continues at coordinate 269,944 of APFE030167554.1, forward strand.
TCTATTGAGAAAGCTCCCAATCCTACATATGTTCACTGTCTTCCTCAACCATTTGTTGTTCCGACTCATCAACTTGTATGAGGGTTTTTTCCCCTATCATCATGTCTTGCCTTTGTTCTTGTTTCTACTTTTTCTTCTCTTCTCGTTCTTTCCTCCTCATCTTCCATTCTTCCTTCGATTGTTGTTGTACTTGTTGCGATCTCAATTCTGCTACTTGCAAGCTATTCTTTTCTCTCTTCCTCCACTCTATTGCATATCTCGTCTTTTGCTTATGCTGTGAAAGTTGCCTACATGAAGATTGAATCCACTTTGACTCTACAACTTTCTTCTCCCTTTATTATGTCAACAACTTCCTCTTTCCCTGATCTTGTACTGGATTGCTTCCTTCTTCTATTTCTTTTGGACTTGTTGTCATTTTAGTGTTGATTCCTTTTCTATAAACAATTGATCTTATTAATATAACCTGAGTTTAGTAGGAATCCCCCCGCTTCTCTAAGAACTTCCCTTGTTGACTTGTTAGCTTTTATGCTTCGATCGATTGTGGCTAAGTCTTTGGATTTATGCAATTGAGACGACCCATTTCCCCATATGTAAAGAGACGAAGCCACCTTTTGATTAGGCATTATTCATCCTCCAATGGTCATATATATGTAAGACATGCTACAATTGCTCAATCAAAATTCCCTTTTCCTCTTTTCTTTCCCAAGTTTGTAGAAACTCAAGCATTTCTTTTGTCCACATTTAAATTTTCTTTTCAATCTTCCACTTCCAATATAAATCTTGTATTGGTAAGAAATAATTTAAGATTTGAGTTGTGGATTGCCTCTGTCCCAGGCTTACACTTTCAAGGGTTATCCACTTTTCCATATGCTTGACCTTCCATCTCCATAAGATGATTTTTTGGTTTGTATTTCCCTTCTTTCCTTGTCTCCTTATATGTTTCCCTCTTGATTCAAGACTATAAATCGGTTTTCATTATAATCACCCTAGTACGTTGAATCCCTAGGCTCCTACGAGGTTTTTTCCTGGTGAAGGAAATTTTGTTTTCCTTTATTATAAGAGACCTCCTGAAAGTCATTTGAATTCTCCTGGGATTCGCTTGCTTGAACTTCAATAATTATGATCAGGCAAGACCTTATTAATTGTCCATATCCTTGGAACAACAACATTTAAAAGGGACATGCTCGTAATCTAAGGTTTGGGGTCATATCTCATCGTGGTACTCCATATCTATCAATTCCAGTAGGGGTTTTGAGATATTCATTTATACACAAATCCTGGCATAGGAAGCATTCTTTCTCCTCTTCATAATCTTCAACATTTCCACAAAATCTCCAATGGCATTACTATTTATTTCAAAAATATTTTTTTCCCTAGAAGTCATCTAGCAGGGAAAATAAGCATACCGAGTTTAGATCGGCCAATAAATGCTCTTTCTCTTTATTGTAATATTCCTCCCAAAATCTCATGAAAATGCCCGCATTATTCATGAAATACGGACCATTTTCAAATACCCCCTTTCCATCCTCCATATCCAGAAAGATAACAATGAAGAATCCTTTGTCCCTCAATCTCAATTCCACGAATCCCTTTGGCTTCGATTTAGGATGAACCCATTTCACAATGTCCTATTCTTTGGGCCATATGCCAATGAACTTGTAAATCAAAGCATGATCCTTCATGAACTACCTGGATTTCTTTAGCTAGTTATTAGGAATAACAATTTCCAGGTTTGATGTTGCTTTATGAAGACATTTTCCTTACAAACAAGCTTTCTATTAAGCTCCGAAAACTAGGATTTCTCCTTTGTCAACATTTCCTCCAAATGAGCTTGCAACACCGTCTAGCTTCTCCATTATTCCATTAATAATATTTCGAGAAAAAAGGGGGTTCACTGCTCCCCAAAATTTCACTCATAAAGCGAACCAAAAGACCATTTTAAATGAAAATCATCTTAATCTGGTAAGTTAGTACCATAATCACTTTTCTAAGCTTCCACATTCACAGTACATAAAACCCTATATTAAGCATACTCCTTCAAAAGAAAGAATTATTATTTTTTTCATATATTATAAAATTTCCAATGCATTTCTTAGAATATATAAATATTCTCCAAATTATTTATTTTGGCTCTTGCAATATAGTATTATTTATACCTGAATTAATTTTTATAGCATTCTTAATATTAAAAAATATAAAAAAATAAAATAAAAAATTAGTGTTTATTATGTAACAAAACCTAGTTGAATATTAGCATTATCGTTGTAGCTTAAAGATGGTAAGTGCCTTGGAAGAGTAGAACAACAACAGTTCTAATTTTAAAACTTTATTGAAATTTATTTTTAACATAACAACAACCTATCCTGGCCTAACGAATTATTTTGTTAACTACATAGAACAGGTTTTTGTGTATCTGACCATGCTCTCTACTGGAAAAGAGTCATTCAATGGCCATGTCGTGTTATATCCATCATTTTTTTTTTGTAGGCTAAGGTGTTACTCTTTTCTTTCTATTACTTCAATTCAAAAAAGTACATCAAAATGAGGTTGCCTTCCACTCGCCCACTTGGGGAAACCGAGTATTTCAGCCACCTGAAGTTCTTAACCACCGCCCAAAAGTAAAAGGTCCATAGTCTGTTTATCCAAGCTAAATACACTACACAGTCTTTCACATTTCTAATTCTACTTACATGCATATAAATGATTTCTACCTCTAATATTTGAAACTTGCCTAACTTATCTATACTATGCATTTTCATCAAAAATAAAACATATCTAAAATTACTCAGCTGCAGCCTGTAGACGCTGGGTAGTCTCCTTGTTAGCGATCTGTTGGCCTTCCTTTATCAACTGCTGGATATAATCCAGCTTCTTTTCCTGCATCTCCAAGGTGATCTGAATAATACGTAGCTCCCTCCTCAAATTTGGAACTCCCTGCGCCAGTTCTGCCACCTCTGTTGCTGCTTGCTCTAGGGCCTTAGCCAATAATCTTTTCATTACCCAGTATATATGGAGGGGCTGTTTAAACATTGACATTCTTCCCCTAGTGTTACCAGGGTCATGGATAAGAAACTCCCAATCTTCCATCTCAGAATCCGACTGAGCTTGAATGGCTTCCTCCTCCATATTCTGGATAATTCTTCTAATTCTGGGGCACGTATTCTGATTATAAGCCCTCTCAGCTTGTTGAACTTTCTTTTCCATGGACTGTCTCATCTTTTTTCCCGGTCTCCTCATTTGCTCACGTCGCCCTCCCCTTGATCCTTGGGCTCTGCTCGCTCCTCCACTTCTCAAGCTGCTCGGTTTCGGCTCGCTTCCCGCTTGCATGTTCTCCCTCTGTCATCCTCTCTGCCTTACCCTTCCTCCTCATTGACCCAGCTATTCGTCGCTGGTTTACTGTTGCTCCCGTTCGTCTTCACTTCTGCTTCGCCCCTTATCCCACCTGCTGTTATTTTGCCGGTCTTCTTCCTCCTCAGAATCATCATAAATCTCGTATATCTCCTCCATTTTCTCATCTTTCGCAACCGCCTTGCCTTTCCTGTCCCTTTCTCTGCCGAGCTCAGCCTCCATTTCTTCGGAAATCCTTGCTCGCTTCCTGGTCTCCATAGTAGCCTCCTCAGGATATCGGTGCGGCCTCTCTCTGTTACTGCCCACCACCTCTTCTCCTCTTGTCCCTCTTTGGGTTTTTATGTATTTCTTCCACTGTCGAATCCCTTGCTGTCGATCCTTTATAATACTTCTATCCCTGCTCATCTTACCTGTCAGCTTAGTCTTCCGCTGCCACCTATTACTTCGCCCTTCACCTTTCCTATCAACTATCTAGTTTGCTTCATTTCCATTTATGGACTCTGACATACCTTTTCGTCCTCCTTGCCGATTATTTGCGTTGATTGGTTTGCTGTATGATGGATTTTTCCTTCCTGTCATCACACATTCTGGTTTTATTCCCGCATGCATGTCCATGATATCTTCTCTAAGCCGTATCTGACATTCATTAAATGTCTAGGCTTGCCGATCCACCTCACTTGTCTGTCGCACGAATACTAAGATTCGTGTTTGTTGCTTACTCATTGTTTTCCTTCGTTGCTTGTTCATGGTCATTATTAACGATACTGGCCAAATCCTCCCAATCTCCGTTGGGTCGTACTGTTCTCCATTGATTGTCTATCTTGCCGTCTCAACCCTTGCAACCCCAATTCGTGAGGAAATCAGCCGCTTGATTTCCATTCCTTTTTACATGATTGAATATTTTGTATTCAACTCCTTTTAGAAGCTCCGCTATTTCTTGGACGATCCCTGCCGTTTGCCAACTATTGGTAACCTGCTCCCAATTCTTCCCGTTGTTCAGTTTCTTTAGGATTTCAATTGCCATCTGAGAATCTCCCGCTATCTCCAGATTTCTGTAACCATTTCGAATCGCAATTCTCAGCCCTTAGTGAATCACCCATAATTCGGCCTCATTGTTTGTCATCTCTCCACCCCACTCTGCATAGATCCTTTCCCTGGCTATCTCGGAAGATTCCTCCGAATCTGGCATTACCTGGATTCCCCTTCGACGCCCCGTCGAAGTTTAACTTCATAAAATTGTCTTTGGGGTATGCAAACTTTTCATGGCTCTCATGTCTCGGATTAAGCCTATCCATCTTTTTATTATGCACCATTTCATATTTCAGATTTAGGTTCTTAAGAATTTTCTCCTCACCCTAATCAGCTTTCCAGTCTTCCATATCCCACTTCTCTACCAGAATTGACTCTCTAGTTAGGTTTACTACTCTTTTCCAAATTTTTTCTGTGCTTTTCAATTTGTTTTGGAAAACTCTGTGATTCCTTTCTTTCCACACCATCCAAATTACAAAACCGGCAATGAGATCCGAGGCTCTTCGAACAACTTTTCATTGAAACTTATCTTTCTGCCAGTGGAATATCACTTCGTTTGTTTCTTTCGGGTACCTTTCAGGTTTAAGGAATATTGTCCCTACTTCCCTCCATAGATTCCTGGCATAACCACACTTGATTAATAGATGATCTTGAGTTTCCGCTTCCCTGTGGCACAAATAACATCTTGAAGGCCCACTGAAGCCTTTCTTTTGAAGCTTATCCCATGTCAGGATCTTGTGTTTAGGTACTAGCCCTGCGAATAGGGTAATTTTCGGCCACCAGTGTTTACCCCAAATGCCCTTCTAGTCTTGATTTCTTTTAGTGACTTCCTGTTGATCTGCCAGATAGTATGCCTCCTTGACCCTAAAGGATCCTTTCGTTGATTTCCCCCATCTGATGATATCCCTCCCTGTTCTCGCTTTCACTTTCCTGGACTCTACCTCTTTCATGAAAGCTTCCTGTTGTTCCTGATCTGTCTCGATGCCCTAATCCTCTAGTGTTGTCCATTTCCACCATATCCCATCCAGTTCCTTTTCTTTCCAATAATCCTTAACATATGTATGGTTGTCACCTATTTTATCTTGTATGTTCTGGATTCTTTGAATACTACTCATTTTTTCCCTTTGTTGCCAATTCTCATCCCAAAATTTAGCTTCCCCTCCTCCTCTATTTTCCTAGAAAACGTTCTTGTCTACTATATCTCGATTCTGACTAGCTAGCTCCCAAATTTCCGAGCCCTTCGGGGTTTCTTGCATGTGGTAAATAGCCTCCGTACAATCTAGAATATTGTACTTGTGCCTCCATAGTTGCTTCCATAAGTCATTTCCCCCTCTCAGCCATCGCCACCAAAGTTTTGCACCGAGCACCTTGTTGAGTTTATCCGGATCACGTAGACCCAAACCTCCTTCCTCCTTTCGTTTTGTCAGTTGTTTCCAGGAAACTAAGGCCCACTTCTTCTGTTGGGACGAACCTCCCCAAATGAACTTCCTCAGAATTTCTTTGATCTTGGTACAAACCCCTTGAGGCACTGTTATAATCGATAGTGGATATATGGGGATAGCTTGCAGTATTGATTTTACTAGAACAATCCTTCCAGCAATGTTTAAGGTTCTGAAAGTCTAGTTAGCCACTCTGTTTTTTAATTTCTCTAGGACTCCTAGCCAATTCTTCAATCTCTTTGAGTTGAAATCCAATACGTTTCCCAAGTATTTCGTTGGGAGTTCCCCCTGCTTAAAACCTAGCATCCTGGTCAAGTGGCTTTTAACTGTCTCCACCGTATTGAATATAAAGGTGCATGATTTTTTGTTGTTGATTTCCGTCCCTGAGGCTTCCGCAAATAAGTCAAGAACCTTTTTCAGATTTCTCACTTCTCTTATAGTTGGTTCCCCAAACAGCATAATGTCGTCAACGAATTGTTGGTGACTTATTGGCAGTTCATTACCCCACAATCTTAGCCCTTTGATGTTGTCAGTTATTCTCTCTTGTTTAAGATACCTACCCAAACCCTCTGCAGCAAGAATAAAAAGGAAAGGAGATATGGGATTGCCTTGTCTTATTCCTCTGGAAGCCTTAAAGGTTTTCGAAGGAGTTCCATTGACCAGAATTGAGAAATTAGGGGTTGATATACAACTGTAAACCCACTTTATCCACCTGTTACTAAACTCGAAGCTTCCCAAAATTTCTTCCAAGTATTGCCAATTGATTCTATCATAAGCTTTCGACAAATTTAGTTTTATCATCATTCCTTTTTGTTTCTTAGCTTTCATAGAGTGAATTACTTCTTGAGTAACCACTAGTCCATCTAGAATTTGTCGTCCTTCAACGAAGCCGGTTTGTTCAGGGGATATCAGATTCTCTAACAGGGGTTTCAGTCTTTTTGCCATCAGGGAAGAAATTATTTTGTAAATAACATTGCAGAGGGCAATGGGTCTAAAACCCTTGGCATCCTCTGATTTATCATTTTTAGCAATCAAAGTGAAAAAAGTAGAATTAAGAGTAGGCCATACCTTTTGGTTTATACGAGATTCTTCTATCAATTCCAAAATTTCCTTGCCCATAAAATGCCAGCCCGCTTGATAGAAATCGATCGTAAAACCATCCGGTCCAGGAGCTGTTCCCTTCTTCATGCTCATCACCACTTCCTCCACCTCTTCCAGACTAGCCACTCTCATTAGGGCTCTATTCTGGTCTTCAGTTACCATCCTGGGGATGGCCGTGCAGATTTGCCTTATAGCTTCAGATCTGTCCACTTGAGATTCAGTCAATATTCCTTTGTGATATTCCATCAGCACTTTTTCGATCCCTTCCTGTTCAAAAATCCTCTCTCCATCCTCATTTTTGATAGAAAATATTAAGTTCCTCTGTCGATGATGAACCATTGCTTGGTGAAAAAATCTGGTGTTCCTTTCCCCTTCCCTGATCCATTTTATTCTAGATTTCTACCTCCATAAGACTTCTTCCTGCTTTCTCCTCTCTTCCAGTTTTCCTAATATAATCCCTTCTTTTCTGCTACTTTCCTCTGTTCTCCCTTCATTTATTATCCTCTGCTGCAACGCTTCCATTTCTTCTTCCAGTTTCTGTTTTTCCTCCATAATGTTTCCAAATTCTTCCTCGTTCCACTTTTTTATCCTCCCTTTTAGCTCCTTAAGTTTAAGTTGGAAGGTATGCATTTTACCTTTTCCCTGAACTGTGCTTTGCATCCACCATTCCTCCATTTTTCTACGAAGTCCGGATGTCTAAGCCAAAAAGCTTCAAATCTGAATGGTTTCTTTCCGAGATTAGCCTTAATATCCACTTCCAGTCTAATCGGCCAATCATCAGAGCCAAGAGATGGCATGATCTTTGCTTCTATGAATACATCTCTATTCATAATCGTTTCTGATACTAGAAACCGATCTAATCTGGAGGCGATCTGGTTCTTACCCCCTCTCCTATTATTCCATGTGTAGATTCCGTTGATAGTTGATATATCAACCAACCTCAAACCATCTATCATATCATTAAAAATTTCCATATATTGATCTGTTTTCCTTATGCCTCCCTTTTTTTCTTTTAGGGACCGGATTACATTAAAATCACCTCCTACAATCCAAGCTGTCTCCGGATAAAGTCTTCGAGTTGCTTGCAGATTTTTAATAAAATTTTCTCTATCTCCCGGAGTATGGGGACCATACACTCCTGAAATTGTTACCTTTTCCTTCGTCCCCGCTATTCTTCCTGAACCTGTAAGGATTCTAGTCATACTGGTCGAGCTCTCAAAAATTATTTCGTTTGGATTCCACAGTATTGCAATGCCTCCTGCTGAACCGATTGCATCATGTCCCATGACTTCGTATTGGAGTTTACTATTTTGATTATTCCTTCCATCTCCTGCATGGTGATTTTTGTTTCTTGTAGGATCATGATACTTGGTCTATCTTTTTTTAATTTCTCTTTCATATATCTCTGCTTACCCTTGCTGTTCAGCCCCCTAATATTCCAGCTGATAATAATCATTTAAAACTCTTGGAGGGGTAGGAAAATACCTCTGACAAAGGTATCACTTTACCTGAATTTATCAATACTTCGCCAACTGTTTGAATCGTTTCATTCATTGTTTTTCTCCCTCTTTTCCTGCTGGTTTTGCCAGACCCGCCTATTCCCATCTGTTCCTTTCCTTGTTCTCCTGCTGTAGCATCCTGATTGTCCATATTCCCCCTATTTCTTTCTTTATACTTTTGAAAAGCCTCCTTATATATTTGTTTTTGCCGATCTGGAATGAATCTTTCGTCCAAGTTTTTCCATTCCTGGATTAATTGTCTCATAATCCTTTCTTCCTCTGCCTCGCTTTCCTGCTGACTCTCCGTCTCCATTTGGGTTTGGTTAGTTAGTATTTCTATCTTTTCAACTATTTCTTCTTTGTTCGTTTCTCTTGGTTCTGCGACTTTTTCTCCTGTTTCCTGGAAAATTTCCATGGGTTCATTTTCTGGATCTTCACCCTCAACCACATTGTCCTCATCTTCTTCATTGTTATCCTGGAGGATTTTAAACTTGTTCTGGCTTTCAATGTTCGATGATTTTGTTTGTATCTGCACTCTTGTTCCTTCTTTGTTTGCTTTCTTTTTTTTGGTAACCTGTTGGAAACCCTTGTCTGTCTCCTCTGTTCTCTCTGCTTCCCTATGCTGTTCTTCTTTTTTCCTTATGTATTCTTCCTCCTTGTTTAAAGGGCATTGTCTGTATAGGTGACCATACTCATGGCACCTTTTGCACCTGAAAGGGATATGCTCATAGTCTAATGGTTGTTGCCAAACTATGTCATGATATTCCAATTCTATATGTTCTGGGAGAGGTTCAGCTATATTCATGTAAACACACAGTCTTGCGTAAGAAGTATACTTACCTTTCTTTGTTGTATCTGCTACCTTGACAAAGGCACCGATCGTGTTGCCTATCCCTTCCAAAATCTCAGGGTTCCAAAATTCCACTCGTAATCCAAACAGTCTGACCTAGATCGGGGCTTCCAGCATCTTTTCATTGTCAGGATTGTATCTTTCTTCCCAGTATTTCATGAACAGGTCTGCGTTGTTCATGAAATATGGCCCTTCCTCAAAAACCCTCTCTTTATCCTCCAGATTCGCGAATATTGCTGTGAAAATCCCCTTTGTTCCCAGTTTCAATTCTATGTGTCCTTTTGGTCTCCACCTTTGATAAATCCACCTATATAGTTCTTTTTCATTAGGCCAATACCCTACGAACTTGTAGATCAGTGCATGATCTTTCATATAGCTGTTGTATTCCTCCAGCATGTTGTTGGGTATTACATATCTGGGTTTGTTGTTTGCCCTTGGTAAACATTTTCCTCTTGTCTTCATTTGCCACAGTTTGCCCATCACCGGTGCTTCTTTATTATTCGCCCTAGCCTCATTCTGGATGTCCCTGCCGCTTGCCTCGCCTGCAACTATATTTTTAAAGGAGCAGATCTCTCCCCTGCCTTGCTGATTCTCCATATTTTCCCTCAGCACTCGCTGTTTAAGGCTCTGCAACTCCTACGTGAGGGTTAGTTCTTCCCTCCGTTCCGCTCCACCTCCCCTGCGCTGGCCCCTGCTCTCGTATCGTCCAGCCCACCCTGCTATTCCGCCTGCAAAACCCTAGCCCGCCGATCGCCGCATCCGCATTGCTCCTCATGTTCTATCCATCATTTTGAATTTGCAGAAGACGACGAATTAATGTCTGTTTTGGGGTATGTTAATGGGAGGCTCATATTTTGCAATTTAGGGCCAGAAGTTTTACCTTGATCTAGTTTGGAAGCCATTTGTTGTCGAACAATATTCAATTTAGGAAGCCATTCATTTTCCAACCTAATTTAATTATCACATTTATGTAATTTTAGTGAGTTAAAATGTTTTAATTAATAATTTTAGTTACTGTTTTTTATTTTTATTTATGTAATTTTATTAAGATAAAATGTTTATATGATATAAGGACATTATAGGATATTACAATATCTTTTACATTTTCTTTCTTGGAGAGTGTCTCTTGACACAAAAATGTAATAAAATTAAATTAAAAAAAAAATGTAAACTATTTTGATTGTGTAATGGGAGATGATTTTTGGGCATGTGGTGACTATCCATAGTTAAGAATCTTACTATGTGAATATTATGTTGTTGTGTTTATTAATAAAATTTAAATATGGTTACAAAAGTACTATTTTAATTTATATGGTAAAATGGATCCTAATATATAAAACTTATATATTAAATGTGATAGAAGGATTATATATATCTCAAAGTATTTTTAATATTTTTTTTATATATTTAAATGTAAAAATGTTATAAAAATAAATTTAAATAAATATTTAATAAAATATTTTGATTGTGAAATGACATATAGTTTTTGGGCATGTGGTATTGATGAGCCATGGTATTGGCACATTGTATTGTAACAAAGTTTATTTACAATTCAATAATATCTATGGAAAAGTGCCTGTGAATATCCATGGTTTAAAATATTGTTGTATTGTAAGCTTATTTTTATTATTCATTCTTTTATGTGCTTATTAATTAAATTTAAATGTACTTATGGAATCATTATTTTAATTTAAAGGATTAAATGTGTCTTAACTTAAAGCTATTACTTATATTTTTAATATGATATGCATATTATAATTTTCTTTTATTTGAAAAGCTATAACTAATTTTATTAGTAAAAACAAAATTGCAAGATAACAAATTGAATTTTATTATTTTTATTACTTTTACTTTCTTAGATTACATCTTCATTTCTATGGTCATTGCCAATTTAACTACCCCAAAAAAAAAGTATCTTTAACACGATTGTGAATTCCTAAAATATACTCAGATTGTGAATTCCTGAAATATTTCAGAATCCAAATGATATGAGTGAGATCAATTATTTGAAGCCATCCATATCCCTCATATTACAAACTATTCTAAAAATTCATAATCCACATTACTTGGAGTATCAATACTCACAATTTATTATTGTAACACCCTCTCTTGCATAAGCATTTTTCTTTTACCAAGTTTTACGTAGTACTTCAAAAACTTTTATTTTAGCTTAACATAGTTTGTTAAAGAATTAAGGAAATCCAAATTTCACGTTAATTGGAGTATCCATACTCACAACTAATTATTGTAATACCCTCTCTTGCACAAGCATTTATTTATTTTACCAAGTTTTACTGAGTACTTCAAAAACTTTTATTTTAGCTTAACATAGTTTGTTAAAGAATTAAGGTTGGAAAAGCTAGAACATTATGATATTTTTATTTAAATAATTTAAACAGATTGTTAAGAAAACTAAATGAAAACAGTTGCAGAACTCCTTGGATAGGTAGAGACACTTTCCACCTCTCCTCCCCAAAAGAGGGAAAAGAATGGGGAAAGGAGGACAAACAGAAGAAGGGGAGGGGAGGCTACTGAGATTTTTCCTTGAGCTGGGCATAAGTAACCAGTGAGAAACAAAATTATAACCAGTGAGAAACAAAACTATGGCTAATAGTCGAACTCGTATGCGACTTGAGGCTAGACAATAGTCCTGAAGCCCAAGATACTAGATTGTGTATGCCTAGTAACTGTCAGGAGCAGGAAGTGCTCGGAGGGGGACGATGGATGTAATTTCCAGGTCCATGGCTGGGTGGTGAGACCTTCCGGAAAAACAGAAAGTATCTATACAACTCTAAAACAATCATAAATAGATAAGTGACAAACTGAGGCCTTACTATTTAATTCCTAGAAAGGTATTATTTTCAAAGAGGGACAGAAAATCATTGTTATAGCTAAATCTTTAAGTATATTTTGTTGTATTAAGAATAGAAAAGTAGTAAGGATATTCTATCTTTTATCAGGATTAAGTTCTCTTGGCTGAGGTAACAAAATGATACAATCTATTAAATAGATGACCGAAAAATCGTGATACTGTTAATTTCATTCCAAACTTTAACTGTTTATTCATAGGAACATGGATAATCAACACACTACTATCTCAAGCAATGAAAGAGAAAACAATCTCAAAACACCTGTAAGACAATTCCTTCTCATAGGAAATATGAGATTTTAGCAATAGAAATAAGTTAAAAAATAATCAAGAACAACAACTATCTGAGAATAGAACCTTAAATCATATTAATGTAATGCATAAATCAGATGGAAACCTATCGTTATAATTAAACAAAAATGGAATCCATTCAACATATGAAGGGCGTCAGTCAGTCCAATTATCAGACTTCTCTTCTAATTAATCATCAATCAAAATTCTGAACACATATATAATTATGACAGAGCACTTATTGTCTGTTTCGGATCTCCTTCCAATACAGAAGGAAGGACTGAAAGCCAATTGGCCTCATATCAGCAGAGTTTAATTAAAACCATTAAAACTCAAATAAATAGAGAAACAGTATCCCCAGTACAACATTATTATTTTATAAACCATTCTTGTCATAAAAATAAATACACAGTGCGCATATTGTGTAGCTAGGTTGAGCACCCATAAACAACCAGAAAAGAAAATAGCCAAGTTGGGTGTCAATGCAACCCTCTTAAGGGAAGCTAAAAACTATTTATGTAATGAATGTTTGGCCAAGCTAGACTTAAAGCCAGTAAACCCTCTCACTCGCTAAATTATCAAAACCCTTAACTACTTTCAACAATAGACAAAGAAAACAAAGTAAAATTCCCCTTTCCAATGTCATCAGAAGGTTTTTGATCCGAATTGGATCCATGAAGAATATCAAAGTGACCTGACTGTATCAAATCGGGACAAACTTCAAATTAATGAACACAGAGCGATCAGGAAGACCTCTGGATAGTGGCAATTTTCAGCCAGCAACAAACGATGAGGACCTTAGCCAAAGTGCGCTAACCGAGGCCCATGGAGACTGTGCAGGAAGCAAAACTAGCACTTGGGAAGGTCGGATCGGGAAACAAAGGCCATTTCTAATGCGCGATTAGCACAAATCACTGGGAAAAACCCCTCAAGAAGGAAAGGCCCCGAAGCGCTCAGTCGCATGGAAGCTCAGAAACCATGGGGAAAGCGTTAAGCTGAAAGGCAGGTCCTGCACTCGAAAATCGGTGGTATATCGGGGGCACCCTTGGGCGCTAAGCAAATTTGGCTGAAAAAGAGCGATTCCACTCAGCACTCAACGTGTGTCCGACGGATGAGAGAGAAAACTGCCACTCATCACACGCTAATGGTCGAGCAAGTCAACCGTGCGAAATGAGCAAATAACGTCGAATCTGGGTGCTCCAGATCTAACGGCGGAGATCATGCCTGTTGAAGAAACTGGATTTGATAGGGGAATTAAGCCATGGCATAAAGAAGGTTGAAGTCCAATTTGATCGCTAAGTTGGCAGGTGAGTCATTCCACAGTGTAATTGAAAAACCAAACCGTTGAGGAAGAGCTGGCGCAGTTCATAGGAGGACAAGTGGCCACTCCCTGTGAGCTGTTGACGATGATGCAGAGGCGGGGAACTCCAAACGAACAACAGCAGGTGAACCGAAGGAGCAGAAGAGGAATCAAACAGTCATGAAATAGATCGGATTTAAGCCATGAATAGACAGAGAACATAACAACGAAGAAGAGAGAAGAAAAAAATGAAGATAGAGAAAGCGAGAGCAAAGAAGAGACAGTGAAGCAAGAAGCAGAAAATAGAGAGCCGGGCTGACCTAACGTAGCATCGAGCTGATAGAAAGCTTAAGAGGTTTAAACAATCCCTGAGAGGATTTGTCGGGAATTGGGCACCACATTGGGCTCCTCCCTTTAAAGACCAGAGAGGTCAAGATCTGGTAAGGAAAAGATTCTGTGCACTCTAGTGGCTTGGGGGATCCAATAACCACCCTACCAAATGTTATCTGTTTCAGGAGACTCAAATTGAGCTCCTCATTGTAAATATCCACTTTAAAGACACAATAAAAGAAGGCAACCACTGAAAGCTGGACCGGAGACGTAGCCCTGGAGGATAGGGTGAACTCATTATTAATTTGTTGTGTTCTTGTATTTGCTCATTGTGTTTCTCTGACTGTTTTCCATTCTTCAAATGTCTGTGTGTTTTGCAATCTGATCGATCCATTGCCTAAAATAACATAGAAACAAAACCCAACACATGATTTTCTAATACCTCATCTATTAATTAATTAACTGAGGTCACTCACGAGTGATTTTTAGATCAAGTGGTATCAGAGCTCTAGGTTGTAGGGTTAGACAAGCTTGTGTTGGTTTAGTTGTTGAATGCTAACTAGATCAAAGCTCAAATTAGGAGAAGGAGAGTTGGTCAAAACTAATCCTGAAATTGGGAGAGTCTATCCTCAGAAGACAATGTTAGAGGAAGGTTCTATGGAGCCAAACCCTCAATTAATAAATAGTTTCCTAGCCATAAAGTCCATGGTAGAAGAAATGTATAGGGACTTTCGAGAACATAAGGATGAAGATTCATCAGGCTCTAAACAAGATAAGAGAGAAGATGAGTCTCACTTCCACGACCACTCAAAAGGAAAAGGGAAAGGGGAAAGCTTTGTCACGCCTCCTAACAGCCCTGAACACAAAAAGAAAGAATCTTTGATTAAACTAGATGTCAAATTTGATTTACCTATATATGATGAAGAGTTGAATGTAGAAAATATGGACAATTGGATTACACAAATTGATGTTTATTGGAGAGTGCAGAATATTGACTCAAACAAGAGCAAGATTCAGCTGGCAAGCCTACGTCTTGGAGGCACTACCTTAGTTTGGTGGGAAGGAAAAACCCAAGCTGACATGAAAAGACATGGTAAGACTATCTCTGCCTGGAGTGAATTTGTTTCTGCAATCAAAAAATAGTTCTATCCATTGGCCTACATGCAACAAGCCATGATGGGTTGGCAAACTCTTTGACAGTTGAAAGGGCAAAGTGTGCAAGGGTACACTCAAGAATTTATAAAGAGAGCATTGATTCTAGGAATCTCATTAGACTCACCAGAGACTTTGTTGAAGTACATTGGTGGTCTACTAAGGTACATGAGGCACACCATCCTCATGTTTAATCCCACTAGTATAGATGAGGTATCGTTACAAGCTACACATCTAGAAGCTAGAGGAAACAATGGAAGTCCAAAAGTTGGGGGACAATCCCAACCCACTGCAAGCAAGAATAAGGAGAAAAGAAAGCAAGAGTGGAAAGAAAGGAAGGCTAACACTGCACAGAAAAGCAAGGCTTCATGCACTCACTGTAAAAAGGATCGGCATGATGATGAGCACTGTTGGATTCTGCATCCAGAGCTGAGACCTAAGAAGTTCGAGGGCAAGAAGAAGAAGACTGCTACAGCTATTCAGAAAGATTTGGGGTTAGACTCGGGAGATGAAACAACCATTGCAGCCATAGGTATAAAAGGTTGTTTTCTTTAGAGAATGTTGAAATCAAGAAGAAGGTGTAGGAGTTGCTCAAGAAAGGTTTCATCAAGCCTAGCACATTGCCATGTGGGTCACCTATCATTTTGGTGAGAAATGAAGATGGCTCGTGGAGAATGTGCATTGATTACTGAGCACTGAATAAGATAACAATAAAAAATAGTTATCCCCTTCCTCGCATAGATGATCTTTTAGATCAATTGAAAAAAGTTGTTTATTTCTCCAATCTAGACTTGCACAGTGGATACCATCAGGTTAGAGTTGCAGAACAAGTTGCATGGAAGACTGCTTTCAAAACAAAGCAAGGAATGTATGAGTGACTGGTTATGCCTTTTTGCTTAACTAATGCTCTTGCTACTTTCATGAGATGAATGAATGATGTACTCAGAACTTTTCTTGATGATTTTGTTATTGTGTATCTGGATGACATTCTAATATTTAGTAAAACGTGGGAAGAACACTTAAAGCATGTTAAGTAGACACTAGATGTTTTGAAAGAGAAAAAATTCATGTTAAACTCTCAAAATGTGAATTTGGAAAAACATCTTTGAATTATTTGGGTCATATAGTAGGGGGTGGTGAATTGAAGATTGATCCCTCTAAGTTGGTAGTCATCGTAAACTGGTATAAACCCAAATCTACTACAAAAGTTAGAAGCTTCTTAGGAGTAGCAAAATATTGGAGGAAGTTTATTTCTAACTTTTCCTCAATTGCAGCTCCCTTACATGCTTTAACAAGATTGAACAAGGTGTTTCAATGGGGAGGCAAACAGCAGAAAGCCTTTGACACCTTGAAAGAAAAGAATAGTACAACACCTGTACTAGCACTGCCTGATCTTCAAAGACCATTTGAGATCCAAACAGATGCCAGTGACTATGCTATGGGAGCAGTGTTGACACAACATAGTAAACCCATATGTTATCATTCTGAGACTTTTAATCCTACAGTATTTAACTATCCTACATATGATAAAGAATTGTATGCATTAGTACAGAGTGTGAAAAAGTGGAAACATTACTTAATTGGCAAAGAGATAGTAATACGTACTGATCATCAACCACTTCAATATCTACACTCCCAAACTAAGTTGCAGCAATCAAGGCACTATAGATGGATGGGTTTTCTACAACAGTTTCATTTAGTCATCAGATATAAAAAGGGCAGACATAATAAAGTTGCAGACATGCTATCTAGGCCTATTATAAATGCATCTACTCTACTTAAGCATAATTCTATGTTACATGAAAGCTACATTGAACAATATGCTCAAGATATAGACTTTAAAGATGTATATGCAACATTAAGTCAACGCAAATGAGTAGAAGAATTGGATTATCATGTAAAGGACCGACTCTTATATCATTGTGGGAAGTTATGCATTACACAAACTGAGAGAGTAAAGATAATTAGAGAAGCACACACTTCCCTGATATCACGTCACTTTGGGGTAAGTAAAATAGTTGCACAAATACAAAGATTTTTTTATTGGCCAAAAATGAATGAGACAGTTTCTAGATATGTAAGAGGGTGTACTATGTGTGCTAAAAGCAAGCCCAGTAATAGAAAACTAGGCTTGTACACTCCATTACCAGTTCCTTCTCACCCTTGGTAAAGTGTTTCCATGGATTTGTTGGAGGACTGCCTAAATCTAGGACATGTCATGATTATCTATATGTTGTTGTGGATAGGTTCAGCAAAATGTGTATTTTGATACCTTGTAATAAATAGATTACAGCTGAACAAACTGCAGACTATTTTTTGAACATATATGGGTTCATTTTGGATTACCCACTTCCATTGTATCCGATCAAGACACCCGATTTGTGGGGAAGTTTTGGTCAAGTATGTGGGAATTGATGGACACCAAACTAAAGAAGAGCACAGTTTTTCATCCACAAACTGATGGCCAGATAGAAGTAGTTAATACGACAGTGATCCAGTTACTCAGAGTATATTGCAGCAAACATCCTAAGCCTTGGGATGAACATTTGTGTTATGTGCAACATGCTTACAACAGAGCAAAACACTCTTCTACACGAAGATCTCATTTTGAGACCTGTTTTGGTTTCACACCAAGGTCTCCTTTGGATTTTGTCTTTGGTAAAGACACCACAGTTAAGGGACATAGTGATGTGGATAGGGCAACTAGGTTCATTGAACAAATCCAAGAGATCCACCAGGCAGTACAAGAACAGCTAGAAAAGAGCCAAGCCAAATACAAGGCAAGGCATGACAAGCATCAGATGGAGCATAGTTTCCAAGTTGGTGACCAAGTCTGGTTGTATATCAGCAAGGACAGGATGCAAGGTGAAGGTAGAAAGCTAACAACCATCAGGTATGGACCTTTTAAGATACTTGAGAATATTGGTGAAAATGCTTTTTGCCTTGATCTACCAGCTTACATGAACATCTACTCAGTCGTAAATGCAGATTGCTTGAGATTGTTTGAACCCTCACTAATTGAGGATCCCAAAGAGCAAAGTCAGTTGCCTTCTATTGATGACTTGCTACCTGAATATCTTAATGAATTGCAGGAAGACATAGTTTTGGATAGGAAGGTGAGGACGACGCGTAGGGGGGATGTTGAGTACCTCAGGATTGGGCTCAAGGGTTCAAAGCCGAGCAGTACAAAGTGGATAGAGATTGGAAAAGTGAGACAATTGTATCCTCACTTCATCGATGCTTGAAAACCAACTTTTGGTGATCCAAAAGCTTTTTCAGTGGGAAGGCTGTGATCCAAATTGGATCCATGAAGATTATCAAAGTGACATGACTGTATCAAATCGGGATAGACTTCGAATTTATGAACACCGAGAAATTAGGAAGGCCTCTGGATAGTGGCAGTTTGCAGCCAGCAAGGAACGATGAGGACCTCGGCCAAAGCGCGCTGAGCGAGGCCCATGGAGACTGTGCAGGAGGTAAAAATAACACTTGGGAAGCCCGGATCGGGAAACGGAGGCCGCTTCTGATTAGCGCTAATCACGCATTGTTGGGCAAAACCCCTCAAGAAGGAAAGGCCCTGAAGCACTCGGTCACATTGAAACCGGGAAATCGTGGGGAAATCACTAAGGTGAAAGGTGGGTCCCGTGCTCTAAAATTGGCGGTATATTGGGGGCACCCTTGGGCGGTAAGTAGATTTGGTTGAAAACAAGCTATTCCACTCAGCGCTCGATGCGTGTCCGGCGGATGAGAGAGAAAACCACCGCTCATCACACACTAACGGTAGAGCAAGTCAACCACGCGAAATGAGCGAATAACGCGGATCTAGGGGCTCCAGACCTAATGGAAAAGATCGCACCCGATGGAAAAACCGGAATTGATAGCGGAATTATGTTGTGGCATAAAGAAGTTTGAAGTCCAATTTGACTGCTGAGTTGGTGAGTGAGTCACTCCACAGTGTAACTGAAAAACTAAACGTTTAAGGAAGAGTTGGCACAGTTTGTAAGAGGACAAGTGGCCACTCCCTGTGAGCCGTTGACGATGACGCAGAGGCGGGGAACTCCAAACGAACAGCAGTAGGCGAACTGAAGGAGCGGAAGAGGAATCGAACAGTCATGTACAGATCAACTTTAAGCCATGAATAGACAGAGAACAAAACAATGAAGAAGAGAGAAGAAAAGAATGAAGACAGAGAAAGCGAGAGCAAAGAAGAGATAATGAAGCAAGAAGTAGAAAAAAGAGAGCCAAGCTGATCTAAGGCAACATCGAACAGATAGAAAGCTTGAGAGGTTCAAGCAATCCCTGAGAGGATCTGTTGGGAATTGGGCACCACACTGGGCTCCTCCCATTAAAGACCAGAGAGGTTAAGATCTGGTAAGGAAAAGAGTTTGTTCACACTAGTGGCTTGGGGGATCCAAGAACCACCCTACCAAATGTTATCTGTTTCAGGAGACTCAAATTGAGCTCCTCATTGTAAATATCTACTTTAAAGACACAATAAAAGAAGACCACCACTGAAAGCTGGACCGGAGACATAGCCCTGAAGGATAAGGTGAACTCCTTATTAATTGTTGTGTTCTTCTATTTTCTTACTTTGTTTCTCTTACTGTTTTCCATTTTTCCAATGTCTGTGTATTTTGCAATCTGATCGATCCGTTGCCTAAAATAACATAGACATGCACACCAACACATGAGTTTGTAATACCTCATCTATTAATTAATTAACTAAGGTAACTCACGAGTGATTTTCATATCAGTTTCATGGTATACCAACCTGAAGATATAGAAGATGAGTGCGCTCTTAGGATGCCTTCCACAACTAAGCTTCGAGAAAGACATTGGACAGAGGGTTTACCTACAAGGGCAAACTAGAGAACTAAATCCTTGGATTTCGTAAATAGTTTTTAAACTAGATATGGGACCAAAACATTTTTTTGAGTTTCCTTCTTACTTGAGAGAGAGCCACTCCAGGTGAGGGAGAGCTGAAGAGCTGAAGACCTATAATCACCATGAGATAGTTAACTCTCTCTATAGGAAAAGTAAAAAAAAATAAACATAGGATTTCTCAGTACAAACCTAAAGCCTTACCTCGGAGGAAAGACCTTCCTCGTGTTTTGCGATTTGGCTGGGGGAACGAGGTAGCGTTCGAAGAGTGTTGAGCTGCTAGTTTGTCATTATTATTATCACTCTTTAATGCCTATTTCATCCATTTCTACCATTCTTTATCACGTCCTTTATCATACTTTATCATATAATTCCATTTTATAATTATTTATGCTCTTATGGATAAATATTATTTCTTCTCCTTTATTTTTGATAAATTAATGATTATTATGAATGATTTTACCAATGATGGTTTAATGAATTTGTTGAAACATCACTCACCATTTTAGCCTCCAAGATCTTTCCCAGATTGCAAATTTGCTCTCTAGCTCATTATTAAATATTCCAACTCAAAAATTCGTTGGAATAAGAAGTGACAATTTTGCATTGAAAGTTTCGGGCAAATGAAGAAGAATCTGGAAAATCTGAAACATGGGTTTTGTCTAGAACGGACCGAGTTAGTTGCATATGGAGTAGTTTTCCAAAATTCAGTTTGTATTAAGAGAAACAGAAGGTTCTCCGAAAGAAAATTTTCTTAGATTTTTTGTTGTGACCATTTTCCAAATTATTTCAGTTGCAATACCAAATTTGACCTGTCCCTGTTGAATGTTGATGGATAGATATTTCAGATATGATCTTGTTGATCAATTTGTTTGGAACAATCCAATTTTGTAATGGGAATTATTTTGTAATCATCTATGTTTTAACTTCTCTTTGCTCTCTGTGTATTTAAATGAAAGCAGAGATCAAAGAGAGAAGGGATAATGGGGGATAGTAGGATAGGATAGGAGGAGGAGATATAATGGAGAGATTTAACTTTTCACTTGGGACCTCAATTGTAATTTCAATATATAGAATGTTATTTTCAAGGACACATCATGTTGTAAATGAAATTTGGATTTGATGAATAATATATAACTTGTGTTGTTGCTCATTCGGATATTCTGAAGTAGCTAAGCAGTATTCGTTGGTGGCTAGGGCCCAGTCTCTGGCAGATTTTACTGTTGTTCCATGTTTCATACTTTTCCATTTCCTACGAGCTTATTCTGTTTTATATCTTTGCAGTTGGTTTACTTTCCTTAATTCTGATTTCGTGTACTCATTTTAGTTATTCACAACTCTGTTAATTGATTTGATTTATGCATACTATGGATTGAATTAGTTATTAGTTAAGGAATTCTTTCTCGTTAATTAAGACAGAGTGTGATTAGTATAGATCTAGCTAAAAGAGCTCAGTTACTGCTACAGTGCTCTCAGTTGATGTTACTCCCATTCGAATTGCTTGATTAATGTAGATCTAGCTGAAAGAGCTCAGTTACTACTACAGTGCTCTCGGTTGATGTTATTCCCATTTGAATTGCTTGCTTAAGATTGGATTATGGTTTTTCTTGAGATAAAGTCCTGATGCTTAGATGTATTATTTCCTTTAAAAGTTACATCTTGAGATTTATGATTGCATCCTTTTACTCTTGTATTGAATTTAATAGATTATCTTAAATCATTACTCTCTATATTTATAGCTTGCACATATTGTGTACACTCTTGAAACAAAAAGACTTACCGAGGTTGATAATTAATGTGAGGCAATTAGGAGTTTTAAAAGACACCCTTTTGCACCCAACACTTTGGCGCTGTTGCCGAGGATTATTCCTTCCTTCCTCTTGTAGGATTATTCCTAGCTCATCTCAAACCCATTTTTCTGATCCCCTTTCATGGCATGAAGTACAATACTTTTATGAGGACAAGAATTATGGAGTCTATTGAGGTAGGTGAATACCCTTAACATTATGATCTTTAACAGGACAACTTCTGGATGAGAGATTCTTTTTAAGAAAAGGGACAAAGTTATTTATATACTACTTTACTGCATCATTTTCTATTATACATGATACTGATTGATCATCTTAATACCATGTTGGTTCCACCCTTCCTAGTTATAATCTTCTCTATCTGTAAGAAATGAGATTATGGGTATATTTTTTTCTATTGACATGTTCAACTTCTTCCACCACCCTACTCTTAAGGAGTACTGATCCTCTCTCTATTTATCATAAAAAGTGTAATCACAACAAAATTTTGTCTACAGATAGTGAATAGGGGGTGTCATTAAGAGCCAGCCTACCATGTTCATAAGGATGTAGCGAAGTGACATTCCCACTATGGCCACCACACCAAGGTTATGATCCATTGGATAGCCAAAATATCCTTAGAACAGGAGGTCTCACCACGAGCCGACCTGATCACTTTTGCTACATCCCAGTGAATGGCAGTGTGATTATCTAGTTACCATGCCAGCACACTAATTTCTTCTGTAGAACAACACTTGAACTCTCCATTTATAAATTGAGAATCCTGGCTCATATGGGTTAAAAAGCAACCCTACTGAGGGTATGGATGTCGGCTGGCAACAGAGGCTCTGCTTATGGTATTGAAGTTATATCTTATCGTCAATTATTACTATAATACTCTCTTCTTATTCTCTCTTTTTATCGGAGAAGTTATTTCCTTAATTTTTCCCTATTTTGAACCTTTACACATGATAAATTATTTTTCGAACAATCACATCATTCTTGGCTAGAATACCGTCAGCAAAGCATCTTTTTGGCATATTGCTATCCTTTTTCTTTTTTCACATAACTTATCATCAATCCAAAGCATCATATCTCTTATTCTTAATTATCTTTACATACTCTGCTCTCATTATAACCACACCTCTTGCCGTCCTATCATTGATATGTGTACTCTGCTTCATTTACTGTCATATTGTTTATTCCCTTGCCTTGCCATCAAAACAACACTTTTCCTATGCTTTATGGTCATGAATACCCTTTTCCAATTAGAGGGGGGAAGGTATGCCTGATGGGATAGCATGCGATATAATTACTACACTTTGCCATAACTTGTTGATTTGAAAAAATAATACTATTGCATTTATAAAAAAGTTTTTTTCCTACTGAAATTTTTTCATACAGCTTATCTATTGTTGTTCAAAACTAAAATTATGGATTCAAGAAATTTGCATGAAAATAGTGACTTGTTTACAGGAGAACAACAAGTATGGAGGGAAACTCTATTCGCAGCAAGGCCACACTATTGCAACTAACAGAAGAGGCTTGAGAAATTTGCGAACACCAATAATTGTTCAGACATGATGTGCTTGCCTGCATTCCACCTTTTGCATCACTTTCAGCATAAACTCAACCTACATCAGCTTCAACAAATTCCGGTCCATACATGTCATTCCACATTTTTTTTCGGAGGTAAAACTTGAGGTAAAATAGCATACCTTTCTGTTTGATTACGAATCTAGGAAAATTTAATGCAAAATCCATTGAGCATTAATTATCATCATTCATTACACATCTTTACCACTTCCCATTTTTCAAAGACAAAATATTTCAGTTTGGGGGAGTGTTCCTTTCATTTATTTATTTCTTATGACCATGCAATTAATATTATTTATCATCCATTGATATTCTTATTCATTCTCAACACCTCCCTTATCCCATGTTGTTTTACACCAAGCATAGATTTCAACATATTGTAGAAACCACCTCAATTTGTTCTCTAGCATTGCATGAGGGCATGCTAACTCTCAAGTTTGGGAGAAGAATTGCTACACATGATGAAGTTTTCTACTTTCTTTCTCATTTAAGGCATACAATTTCATTTTTATACAGTGCAGAAATTCATTGACATATATCTTTAAAACTATGAACTGAATTTTTGTGATTTTTGGATAACAAAGAGGTATCATTCAAATACATAAACCCAGAAATTTTCAAGTTAAATTAGTTTGTCAAATTTCAAATATCATGCACTGTCACCTACAACCATTTTTCTTATATCTCATGATCCTGCATCAAAACGATTTGATTTTTGGATTAGAGAAGTATTAATATTGTAGAAATCTACTTGCAAAATTTCAGCAAAAATCTAGTTTGTAGTTTTTGAGAGAATGTTTATCAAGTTTGTTGTTACTTATATCAAATTTTGATACAATGTCATATACATATAGTTGAACGTCAATGTAAAAGTTGTTATGCCTTCATCAACATTGCTAAAATTGAATATTCATTATTTGAGGAAGAAGTCATTTATTCCATCCATTTCATGAGTTGGGATGAACAATTTTTGTATTATTGATAGGTTAATACAGAGGCTTTGGGCTGCATGAGGACATGAGGACATGTATATATTCAGTTTGGGGGTATTTTGGGCCACTAGTTTGCCATTATTATTATCACTCTTTAACGCATATTTCATCCATTTCTACCATTATTTATCAAGTCATATATCATATTTTATCATATAATTCCATTTTATAATTATTTATGCTCTTATGGATAAATATTATTTATTCTCCTTTATTTTTAATAAATTAATGATTATTATGTATGATTTTACCAATGATGGTTTAATGAATTTGTTGAAACATCACTCACCATTTTAGCCTCCAAGATCTTTTCCAGATTGCAAATTTGATCTCTAGGTCATTATTAAATATTCCAACTCAGAAATTCGCTGGAATAAGAAGTGACAGTTTTTCATTGAACATTTCAGGAAAATGAAGAAGAATTTGAAAAATCTGAAACATGGGTTTTGTCCAGAATGGAGCAAATTAGTTGTTTAAAGAGAATTTTTCTCAAATTTGGTCTATATTAAGAGAAATGGAAGGTTTTTCGAAGACGATTTTCTCAAATTTACTGTTGTGGTTGTTTTCCAAATTATTTCAGTTGCAATACCAAATTGGATCTGTTCTTGTTAAATGTTGATGGAGAGATATGTCAGATATGATCTTGCTCAGTTTGGAACAATCCAATTTTCTAATGGGAATCATTTTGTAATCATCTCTATTGTAACGTGTCTTTGCTCTCTATGTATTTAAATGAAAGCAGAGATCAAAGAGAGAAGGGATAATGGGGGATAATAGGATAGGATAGGAGGAGTAGATATAATGGAGAGATTTAACTTTTTGCTTGGAACCTCAATTGTAATTTCAATATACACAATGTTATTCTGAAGGACACATCATGTTGTAAATGACATTTGGATTTAATGAATAATATATAACTTGTGTTGTTGTTCATTCAAATATTCTGAAGTAACTAAGCAGTATCCGCTGGTGGCTAGGGCTCGGTCTCTGGTGGATCTTACTACTATTCCTTGCTTTATACTTTTCCATTTCGTATTAGTTTATTCTGTTTTATATCTTTGCAGTTGGTTTACTTTCCTTAATTCTGATTTCGTGTACTCATATCAGTAATTTGCAACTATGTTAATTTATTTCATTTATGCATACCATGGATTGAATTAGTTATTAGTTAAGGAATTGTTTCTTGTTAGTTAAGACAGAGTGTGATTAGTATAGATCCAGTTGAAAGAGCTCAGTTACTGCTACAGTGCTCTCGGTTGATGTTATTCCCATTCGAATTGCTTGATTAATGTAGATCCAGCTGAAAGAGCTCAGTTACTACTACAGTGCTCTCGGTTGATGTTATTCCCATTTGGATTACTTGCTTAAGATTGGATTATGGTTTTGCTTGAGATTAAGGCCTGATGCTTAGATGTATTATTTCCTTTAAAAGTTACAGCTTGAGATTTATGATTGCATCCATTTACTCTTGTATTGAATTTAATGGATTATCTTAAATAATTACTCTCTCGATTTATAGTTTGCACATATTGTGTACACTCTTGAAACAAAAAGATTTCCCTAGTTTGGTAATTAATGTGAGGCAATTAGGAGTTTTAAAAGACACATTTTTGAACCCAACAAAGAGAACACCTACAACATAAGTAATCTTCAATAGCTTTTAGTTCGAAACGAAGAAATTAAAACTGAGTTCAGAGTATAGAAGAATAACCCTTACAATCTTACCTGAGATCTCACCTGAGGATGATGGAACATGGAGGTTCAGTGTTGGCATGGTGCCCCTACAATCATGAAAAAATTCACAGAAACTCCATAGTATTCCCTACCAATCTTGACAGAGTTGCAAAGCCTCAATACTTGGGAAATGCCACATCCAAATGAGAAATGAGCAAGTTTTATAGACAGAGAAGATGCTTAGTGTTAGCAGGGAGTGTTGGAATAATCGGATCCATCCATCATGCACCTTCTGGTGGAAAATTTTTTCCATTAATGCTCTGGCCCTCTGACAGCAGGTCGGGCTGTCAGCATTAAAGCTTAACCTCAAGCGGCAATGCCACATCACAACATGTTTACCAAGTGGTGTTATTGCCACAGTTTTCGAGCAAGTGCCTGGTGGGGCAAAGCCAACAGCTCATGTAGTTCACCGGACAACCATAAATTCACACTTTAATAACCCTTTCCAATCAAGTTGAATCTTTTCAATTATATGCATGGACATTATAGTTAAATAAATGCAAGAG
The DNA here is from genome assembly GCA_000404065.3 of Pinus taeda. Taxonomy (NCBI): domain Eukaryota; kingdom Viridiplantae; phylum Streptophyta; class Pinopsida; order Pinales; family Pinaceae; genus Pinus; species Pinus taeda. Next base: position 296,648 of record APFE030167554.1, read on the forward strand.
ATTAGGATAATATTCGGTATTACTTTAAGAGACTTTTTAATGAAAACATTTTTTCTATATATATTATAGTGATGAGTGTTACAAATGGTATCAGAGCCATAGCTCCCACACTAAGACCTATGGGATAGAAATTACACATTTAATTAAGTTACAGAATACTTATACCTATGTAATAAACAATTGAGTTTGGTAAATGTGAACACAGAGACAAAAGTCAGCACCAATGAACAGAAATGCAGAGGAGCCCCAGATTATCAAACCAGCCATAAGTGCCTTACATTGAGGCCAATCCAAATATATGGATACAACTGGGAGAAGAATCTCGGCAAGCCAATGTTGCCCTGCTTGAAACTATGCAACAACTACATACATAAATGATGAATTTGAGAACAAATATCGAACGACTGAGGTAGGAGCCAGAAAATATTTTCAAAAGTCTATCTAACCAACAGAATCAACAAGGACTAGACCCTAGTACGGAGGATAAAGAGAGCACCCCAACAGACCACCATGGTGAGAAAAATACAGAATCAGTAGAGGGACATAAGGAGGATGAAGAGGGGCGTTTAGATAATGTTTCCTACCAAAGAAATACCAAAAGACAGAAGATGGAATTATAGGGTGAGATCAAAAAAATAAAACTATCACTTTTCGAAGGAGAATTTGAAGAGGCAGCTAAAGCATGGCTGACTGATATGGGTAAATATTTTTAGATTTATGAATATAGTTATAAACTTAAAGAATGATTGGCAGTTTACCAATTCATGGGAAAGGCCACCCTCTGGTGGGAAGAAATTAAAACAGTGAGAAAGATTGATGAATAACAACTAAGGTGGCAAGAATTCCAGAAACATTTTAAGGATAAATATTTGATTGAATGTTACTATTATGAAAAAGTAGAGTTCCATGAGCTAAGGTTGGGGACCTTGACCATGGGTGAATATGTGAATTGATTCACCTCCCTATTACGATATGTCCCATACATGCAAGAGGAAAAATCCAAAATTTGGCGGTTTATTAGTCGTTTACCCAATTTTATGAAGGAAAAGTTAGAATTTGACTATCCTAGAATAATGGATGATGCAGCGTGAAAAGCTCATATCCGTTATTAGTGAATGAAATAGAAAAGTGAAGCGCCTAAAGGAGCATCAGGTAGAAGAATGAGGAATATACCCCCAAACAGACAACAAAAAGTCATAAATGGAAGGAGTAATCAGTAAAGAACTTTTGGGAAGTTTACGTGGAACCTTCCCAAGGTCCCAACATACACCAAAAATAGATAGACAAAGGAAATTAGTAAACATGCGACTGATCAACCACTAAAACATCCTTTGCAATGTTGTGGATGTGGGGAATCTCATTATTACAAGAAGTTCCTGCACAAAGCTTGAACGGAGAAACTTTGAAATATGCAGGAAGCCTCCATGGTTTGAGGTATAGCAAGAAGTATGCCTAGAATTAATACCGCTTTGGACAATCATCAAGCAGAATTCCAGCCCACCATGATCAAGTGCGAAGGTATGATTGTTGATCAACATGTTTTTGTTTTATTTGATTGCGGTTCTAGCCTAAATTACATTAGTCCCAAACTGGTAGAGAAATGTCAGCTGCCAAGCAGCAAATTTAAGAAATCTTGGCTAGTTCAGCTAGCCACTAGAACTAAGAGAAAGGTATCCGTGAAAACATAAAACTACCCTATAACAGTTTCACGACAGCCCATCCATGTTGATCTAAATATATTTCCCTTAGGTTCATACGATGTACTAATAGGGATGGACTGGTTGAAAGGGAGTTGGTCCCTAGTGGACTGTAAAGAGAAATCTTTAAGCTACCTCACAGAGTCAAGGCAAAGAAATGAAATTCAAGGAATTAAGAAAAACATTAAATTATGTCCTATTACTACTAACCAGCTAGGAAGATGCACTAGAAAGGGTTGCCTGATTTATGTTGTCTAAGTAGGATACTCTAATGATAGAAATAATATGACTTCATTGGAAAATATTCCTGTAATTCAGGATTTTGTGGATGTGTTTCCTGAATCCATCCCTAGATTTCCACCTAGACGTGATATTGATTTTACCATTAAACTAATACTTGATCAGCTCCTGTTTCGAAAGCTCCCTACCACATGAGCATTCCGTAATTAACAAAACTCAAAATGCAGCTTCATGAACTTTTAGATAAAGGGTACATTCGCCCTAGTGTATCTCCTTGGGGAGCCCATATGTTGTTTGTTCGAAAGAAGGACGAGACCTTAAGGCTATCCATCGATTATCGTCAGCTAAATAAATTGAATGTAAAAATAAGTACCATTTACCTCATATTAACGATTTATTTGATCAAGTGCATAGGGCTAGCGTATTCTCAAAAATCGATCTAAGGTCTGGTTACCACCAGATCAGAATAAAGGATGAAGACATTTGCAAAACCACATCCTAAACTCATTACGGTCATTACAAGTTCGTAGTGCTACCTTTCGGCCTTACCAATGCCCCAACCACTTTCATGAGCATGATGCACGACAATTTTCAGCCTTTTCTAGATAAATTTGTACTGATTTTTATTCATAATATATTAATTTATTCAAAAAATCAAGAGGAGCATGAGAAGCACTTCAGAATAGTCTTACAGATTTTGTGACACAATCAATTGTATGCCAAGTATAACAAGTGTGATTTTTACAAAGACCAGATTCGGTACTTAGGCCATGTTATATCAGCTGAGGGAAGAGCGGTAGATCCAAAAAAGATCAAAACTATAAAGGAATAGATAACTCCGAAAAATGTTGCTAACATTAGATCCTTTTTTGGCCTCGCAGGTTATTACCGCCAATTAATTAAAGGATTTTCAAAAATAGATTTTCCTATGACCTCGCTACAAAAAAAGTGGCGTTGGGCAACAGTTTGTCAACGAAGTTTTGAGCAGTTAAAGCAATTACTTACCACTACACCGGTGCTAAAGGTAGAAGATCTGGAAAAATCATTTGTGGTATGCACAGATGTAAGTAAGGAGGGTGTCGGTGAGGTATTAACACAGGAATGAAAATTCATAGCCTATGAATCATAAAAACTAAACGACTATGAGCAGGGATACTCGACATACGATATGGAGTTAACCACAATAGTGCATGCACTTAAAATGTGGCAGCACTACCTCCTAGGAAATAAATTTATGTAATTAACTGATCATAACACCCTAACAAATTTCTTTAACCAATCTAGTTTAAATGCTCGACAAGCCTGGTAGACCGCGTTCTTGAGTGAATTTGACTTCGAAATGAAGAATCTTAAAGGAAAAGAGAATTGAGTGGCCTACACATTGAGCATGAAAATGCATTACGTCTACAAAATACAATTCAGCCAAATATAATCTAACCTTCCTAAAATCATCAGGGAAGCATCCCTCAAAGACCGAGAATATGCATTCCTTTGGAAGCAAGCATCATAGGATCGAAAGAGGGGAAAACATTCTAATTATGTTATAAGCTTTGACAAATTGTTAACATTCAGAAAAAAGATTTACGTTCCCAACCAAAATTCTGTCAAACAATTGTTATTGGATGAATTTCATATGAAGCCTTACGCCGCTCACCTAGGATACCAAAAACTTTTATCAATCATCAGGAAAACATATTTATGTCTAGGTTTAAGGAAAGATGTTGAGGAATACTTATCAAATTTTTTAGAGTGTCAATTGGTGAAGGAAGAGCATAAGCATCCTGCTGGTTTATTACAACTGTTACCCATCCCTGAGTGGAAATGGGAGACGGTCACTCTAGATTTCATCATAGGACTACCCTACACTAAGAAGTAGCATGACTCAATTATGTTGGCAGTGGATAAGCTAAGCAAAACTGCCCATTTCATACTTGTGAAATCCACCTACAAGACTGTAGAAATCGCAGATATATTCATGAGGGAAATTTTCCGATTACACAAGATACCTAGGGTAGTAATTTTCGACAAAGATGTAAAATTTACACGCACAATTTGGAAAACCCTCTTTACTGGGTTAGGTACTTAGATTCAATTCAATACTTCCTACCATCCACATACAAATGTATAGACAGAACAAGTGAATCAAGTCCTGGAAGACATGTTGAGGATGCTTGTAATGCAACAACTGCACAAGTGGGAGGACTACCTCCATCTGGTAGAGTTCGCCTATAAAAATAGACATCATGAATCATTGGGCATGAGCCTTTTTGAGGTTTTGTATGGAAGAAAGTGTCGGGTATCCACATATTGGAATAGCCCGGTTAATAAGTTAACACTGGGTCCTGATATGTTAGTTGAAATGGAAGCCACAGTGAAAAATATCGGCCATAACTTAAAAGCCACTCACGATAGGCAAAATATTTATGCAGATAAAAAAAGGACTGATAAAGAATTTTAGTTTGGGGATCATGTGTACTTGAAAGTTAAATCCCAGAAAAGCACTTTACAATGGAAGGGTTGCGCCAAGCTGGCACCCTAGTACTATAGACCATTCCAAATACTAAAACAAATTGGACCAATGGCATACAAATTAGCACTTTTTGGCCACATCCAAGTCCACAATGTCTTCCATGTCTCTTTGGTAAAAAAATATGTATACAACCCTCAACATGTAATTAACGAGGAAAATATAGAAGTAATAAAACAATTGAATATGTGACATTGAATTGTTGTTTTTGTAAAATTCTAACAACAGATTGTAAATTGTGCAAGTCGAACTAGAGGAAGAGTTTTTAGCATAAGCTCTCTGTATTCTCGATCGAAGAGAAACCACCTTGTGGAAGCGAGCCATAATCCAAGTTAAAGTGCAATGGAAGCACTTTAGCCCGGAAGAGGCTACTTGGGAAGAATAGGAGACCATGCTGAAAGCCTTTCCGACATTATTTTCTTAAAAGAACACCAGAGATGGTGTTTCTCATGGGGAGGGGGGGAGGGGGAGTTGTAACACCCTCTGTTTCGCAAGAATTTATTATTTTTTCCATGTTTTACGTAGTACTTCAAAAACTTTTATTTTCTCTTAACACATTTTGTTAAGGAATTAAAGCTGGAAAAGCCAAAACATTATAATCTTTTTATTTAAAGAATTGAAATAATTTGTTAAGAAAAGTGAATGAAAAAAGTTACATAACTCCTTGGATAGTTAGAGACAGTTTCCACCTTTCCTCCCCAAAAGAGGGAAAATAATGGGGAAAGGGGAACAAACAGAAGGAGGGGAGGCTGCTTAGATTATTCCTTGAGCTCGGCACAAGTAACCTGTGGGAAACAAAATTATGGCTAACAATAAAACTAGTATGCAACTTGAGGGTAGACAATAGTCCTGAAGCCCAAGATACCAGATTGTGTATGCCTAGTAACTGTCAGGAACAAGAAGTGCTCGTAGGGGAACACTAGAAGTAATTTCTAGGTCCATGGCTAGGTGGTGAGACCTTCCAGAAAAACAGGAAGTATCTATACAACTCTAAAACAATCATAAACAAATAAGTGACCAACTCAAGGCTTACTATTTAATTCATAGAAAGGCATTATTTTCAACGAGGAACATAAAATCATTGTTATAGCTAAATCTCTAAGGATATTATGTTGTATTAAGAATAGAAAAGTAGTAAGGATATTCTATCTTTTATTAGGATTATGTTCTCTTGGTTGAGGTAATGCAATGATACAATCTATTAAATAGATGACTGAAAAATAGTGATACTGTTAATTTCATTCTAAACTTTAACTGTTTATTCATAGGAACATAAGATATTTAGCACACTACTGTCTCAAGCAATGACAGAGAAAACAATCTCAAAACTCCTGTAAGACAATTCCTTCTCATAGAAGATATGAGATTTTATCAATAGAAATAAGTTTAAAAATAACCAGGAACAACAACTATCTCAAAATAGAACCTTAAATCATATTAATGTAATGCATAAATTGGATGGAACCCTATTGCTACAATTAAACAAAAATGGAATCCATTCAAAATATGAACGGTGACAGTGAGTCCAAGTATCAGACTTCTCTTATAATTAATCATCAATCAAAATTCTGGACACATATATAATCATAACAGAGCACTGATGGTCTATCTCGGATCTTCGTCCAATCCAGAAGGAAGGACCGAAAGCCAACTGGCCTCATGTCAGCAGAGTTTAAATGAAACCATTAAACTTCAAATTAACAGAGAAACAATATCCCGAGTACAACATTATTAATTTATGAACTATTCGAGTTATAAAAATAAATACACCGTTCAGATATCGCGCAGCCAATGTGAGCACCCATAAACAACAAGAAAAGAAAATAGCCAAGATTGGCATCAAGGCAACCCTCTTAAGGGAAGCTAAAAACTATTTACACAATGAAGGTTTGGCTGAGCTGGACTTAAAGCCAGTAAACCCTCTCACCCACTAAACTATCAAAACCCTTAACTACTTTCAAGAGTAAACAAAGCAAACAAAGTAAAATTCCTCTTTCCAATGTCATCGGAAGGTTTCATGGTAGACCAACCTGAAGATATAGAATATGAGTACGCTGTTAGGATGCCTTGAATGACTACGCTTCAAGAAAGAGGCTCCATAGAGGGTTTACCTGCAAGGGAAAGCCAGACGATTAAAACCTTGGATTTCATAAACAATTTTTAAACCATATATAAGACCAAAACATTTTTTTAAGTTTCCTTCTTACCTGAGAAAGAGTCGCTCCAGGTGAGGGAGAGGTAAAGACCTGTAGTCACCATGAGATAGTTAACCTCTCTACAGGAAAAACAGAAAAAGAAACAAAGGATTTCTCACTACAAACCTGAGGCCTTACCTCGGAGGAAAGACCTTGTGATTTGTGATTCGGCTGGAGGAACGAGGTAGCGCTCGAAGAGCCCACCTAGAACATAAGTAACCTTCAGTAGCTTTTTGTTCGAAATGAGGAAATTAAAACTAAGTTTAGAGTATAGCATAATAACCCTTACAATCTTACATAAGACCTCACCTGAGGACGACAGAGCATGGAGGTTCAGTGCTGGCATGGTGCCCCTACCATTCCTAAAAATATTCCTTGAACCACCATAGTATTCCCTATCGACGTTGACAGAGTTGTAGAGCCTCAATACTCGGGAAAGGTTGCACCCAAGTGAGAAATGAGCGAGTTTGACAGACTAGGGAGATGCTTAGGGTTAGCAGAGAGTGTTGGAACCGTCAGATCCATCCACCATGGATGTTGGTGGAAAAACCTTTGCATTAATGCCCTGGCCCTCTGGCAGTAGGCTGGGCTATCAGCATTAAAGCTGAACCTCAAGCGACAATGCCACATCACAACATGTTGTATGGGTGGTGTTATTTCCATAGTTTTCGAGTAAGTGCCTTGTGGGGCAGAGCCAACGGCTCATGTAGTTCGCCAGACAACCATAAATTCACACTTTAATAACCCTTTTCAATCTAGTTGAATCTTTTCAATTATATGCATGGACATTATGGTTAAATAAATGCAAGAGATTATGTTAATATTTGGTATAAATGCAAGAGATTAAGATAATATTTGGTATTACTTTAAGAGACAGTGTAATAAAAACAATTTTTTTATATAGTATAGTGATGTGTTACAATTATTTATTTGTCTTTATTGAAACTATTAACCATTGTTCTATGTGTCCATCATTGAGGTGAATTTAGATTAATATCGTTTTGAAAATAATTTTATATAGATGAATTTTTAGATAGATTCACTTAAATCTATATCTTTTAACTTAAAAAAAATGATTATTTAATTTAGCTAATATTAATAAATTTATTTTTTTCTAAAATAACTTATATTTTTAAAATTTGAGCGGAAATATCAAATATTTTAATTCCGCTCCTTTTGCATCTATTTAAAAAAAAATACTAAATAGGCTTTTGTTACTGTACATGTAAACACTCTTTAATATTAATATGTACATGTAAACACTCTTTAATATTAATATTAACATTTTTTTGTTATTGTACATGTAAACACTCTTTAATATTAATATTGTTGATTATTTACATTTTTTAATATTTACAATTTTTTTTAGTTGTTTTTAGTATAGTTCCATCACCAAGTCTACCAAGAAATCAAATATTTTAAGATGAAACCCATTTTTTTACAACAAAATTGGAGAAAAAAAATGTATTTTTAAAGATTTAATTAAACTGAACTATTATAAAATCTAAATATTATAATATAAGAATATGAATAGGAAATTATAATTTATTAATTAAATTTAAATATAAAATTATAAATCTCAAATTAATAAACATAATATCATTATTTAAATTTTAAGTGAATATGTATATTATGAATATATATATATAATATTATATATATATATATATATTATATATATATATATTAATAATTATAAAAAAATTAATTAAAATATAAAAATTAAATGGAATCAAATTACTATATTTTATGATTTAATTAATTTACATTATATTTATTATTATTATATTATTATTATTATTAAGTAATATTTCACTGCACATTCTTCATAAACTATCAAAAAAAATATCTCTTTTCTCATATACTTATTAAAAATCTTTACTAAAAAAACTTTATTTTTTTTAATTATTAATTAATAATTAGTAATTAAAATTAAATCTCATCTTAACTTAAAATTATAATGTAAATTCAGATTCTACCTATATTTACTTTATTAATAATAATTATAAATGTTCTCCATCCAACTAATCAAAAACTATTTAATATTTCTAAATCTACTTTAATTAATATTAATAAAAATAAACTAAAAACATGATACTTAAAAACTTATTATTACATTGCTCCTTTCATAGAATATAGATTCTTAACCGTCAACAATCATCAACGGTACAAGGTTCTCTTTCTACTCAATCAAGTTTAGGCAACTTTCATTCTATTTAATTCTTTATATCTCATTACGCTATCCCATTTAATTACTTTCTATTACAATCACATATATATTATATGACTTTATGCTACGATTACCCTTTTTAAATTTGTGTTATATTTTAATTTATTCGTACATTATTTATATTCTTTTACGCACCTTATCTGTTTACGTGCTTAATAATATTAATCATATGTTTTTCCAATTCAGATATAGATACCACTATATTGATATAAATTGTTGTCTAATAAAAAAAAATTGCAAAATAATATTATCGAATCATATATACTTATAAGCATTATAAATATGATTAATATTGTAATTGGAAACCTAATAATTATAATTGTTTGCATTAGACCAGTATCATTTAAAAAAAAATCCATATACCTTTTTCTTTAAAAGCCAAAGTAGAAGTAAGAATTTTAAAAAAATCACAAAATTGAATGTATATTTTCTAAATATTAAATATTTTACGAACATAATATAAAAGTGTTAAAAAATCACAAAATTGAAAGTATATTTTCTAAATGTTAAATTTTACAAACATAATATATAAGTGTTAATAATTTTTTGTGAAGATTATATAATTTATGAATATATATTTGGTGATTTTTGCATTATTTTAGGAGACTTGGTTTTATGTGCACGCGTCTTGGATAGATGGTGATGGAGTGCATTGTTAAAGAACTACTAGATGTTAAGTCACTTTTCAATTACCCACCCTATTTGAGTGTTTTTTTCACCAATGCCAAAATTACAAAAAAAACATAATATTAACAAAGGCTTCCTCACCAATGCCGAAATTACTTATAAAAAAAAACATAATGTTAACAAAGGCTTGATAATAATTGTTGGAGTCAAAATTGCCATTACAACAAAACCTGCAAGTGTTTGTAAACAAACACATCGCTAGTGTTAAGCACATGCCACGAAACACATGAGGAGCATTGAATTATCCTTCTACACCGCCATTAACGGGGGAGCGTTGGATTATCCAATTCCCAACAATCTCCCCCAAACGCGAGCCAAGTGTGTTTCGAACTCGAGACCTTTGGCTCTGATACCACTTGTCGGAGTCACGATTGTTGTTACACCAAAACCGCCACTTGTCGGAGTCACGATTGTTGTTACACCAAAACCGCCAGGTGTTAATAAACAGACACATCGCTAGTGTTAAGCACATGCCAAAAAACACATGGGGAGTGTTGACTACACCGCCATTAACGGGGGAGCATTGGATTATCCAATTCCCAACAATCTCCCCCTAACGCGAGTCAAGTGTGTTTCGAACTCGAGACCTTTGGCTCTGATACCACTTGTCGGAGTCACGATTGTTGTTACACCAAAACCAGCAGGTGTTAATAAACAGACACATCGCTAGTGTTAAGCACATGCCAAAAAACACATGGGGAGCAATGAATTATCCTTCTACACCGCCATTAAGGCAGAGCACTAGATTATCCAATTCCCAACAATAATCATTAATCTTCATCTACATTCTAGACAACACCACATGCCAATATACACTTTTACTCTTACATTATAAATTGAATGAATCCCTTTTTTGTTTGGGTGATATATAGAATCATTTCACCTTGTTAAAAAAAAAAACCTTAAAATAATATATTAAAATGATATACTTATTTTATTAATAAAGTGATTTTGGTTCACTTGAAATACCAAATTTCTAAAATAAATGAATGATTTAGAGATCGTATGTAAAATGTTGTGTATATAAGAAGTTGATATACGAACTAATCACCTCGGCTGAAAACCTTTTAACAGTTCATTTTTTAGGTCGGACCTATGGTTTTTTCTTCATGTTAAAGGTCATTCTTTTAAGTTTTTGTGACAGATTTGGAAAATTTATATAACAGCTATTTCTCTCTTCAAAGATAGCTACCAGCATTTTAGCCAATGTGTATTTAAAATATAATACTATATAAAAAAAACTAAACAAATTTATTTATTTATTTTTTTATATAAACTCGAAAACTCTATTTATTTTTTTATTACAAAATTTTCAATTATTTTTTAATTGCATAAATATTTGCCCAATTATTCTACAGATTATAAACCCTTAATAAATAGTCATATCCTTCTTACTATTCATTACAGATTATAAACTCTTAATAAATAGTCATATCCTTCTTACTATTGCAATTTCGTGATATTGACAATGGAATTATCATTATAAAAATATTTATAATAGAGGAAATTTGTTGTGTTTATTATGTAACAAAATTTAGTTGAACACTGGCGTTGTCGTTGCAGCTTAAATATTGTAAGTGATTTGGAAGAGTAGACAACAGCAGTTCTGATTTTAAAACTTTGTTGAACTTTAGGTTAAACATAGCAGAAACATATGCTCACCTAACGAATTGTTTTGTTAACTACACAGAAATGGTCTCTAAGTATCTCACTACCATATCTACTGGCATTGAATGATTCTGTGGCGATGTGAAGTTGCATCCATCATTTTGAACTTGCTGAAGCAGGCGATTTATTCTCTTTTTGGGGTCGTGTCTTGCATGCATTTTATGGGGCATTGCTTTTACTGGATCTTTCTGACTAAATATTGCTTCATCCCTTGTCAAACAAACTACAAGCCGAGCAGCCCGGCTAGGAGAAGAGGCGCATGTACATGTATATTATCTCTTGGTATCAAGAGTCATGGGAGAAGAGAAGATAAATATTGGATAACTGTTTAGAAAGACCACCATATTGGTTTTCCTAGAGTTGAAAGTATTAAACGAATGTTATTAAAAAAATCAAAGTTGAGAATGAAAAATATTAGATAACTCTTTGAAAAGACACTACCATATTGGTTTTCCTTATCCAGTAGAAGATGGAGTTGTAAGTATTAAACCAATCTTATTAAAAAAATCAAAGCTGAGGGTGACTTTTATATAGAGATATTCTTGTTTTTTAATTAATTTATTAAATTATAAATATTTTTAGAACATTTGGTTAATGTTTAAAAAAAAAGAACAAATGTTAATTTTTCAAAGATCCTATAAAATATATTTTATTTTAATGGATCTTAATTATAATCATTTTATATATAAAAACAAATAAATTACAATCTAAATAAATCTTAATTAATTTTGGTATTGTTAAACATTCTCCTAAATCTAAGCATCTTATTAAATTTGATAATACTAAAAGTTTGTCTTTTATCACATCATTAGATAAATCGTCAAAATTGAAAAACACTCTAATGATTTCAAAGAGTGATAACTACAAATTAACAACAATAACTCTAACACTAATACATCTCTTTAGAAATACCACCCAATCTTGTCATCCCTTTTTTGTTTTAATTATTTCTCTTCATTTTTTCTATCCTTCTTTACTGTTTTCTATTTCTTTTCTCTTTTGCACTTTCTTCAAATTTAATTGCACTTCCTCCACCTGCCTCTTTTGCACTTTCTTCAAATCTAATTGCACCCCCTCTACTTAGTATATTTTTCCTAATTAATAAAATAATCATAATTGAATTTAATCCTGACTCCGTCGTTTTATTCTTCTCTTTCTTAGTATTACATATAAAAATAATATAACAATTAACACTATATTAATAAATAAAAAAAATACTTAATTAAAAATAAATAATAATATAACTATCATTACAAAAAAATAACGTGTAATATATAAAAAAACAATGAGAATACTAACTAAAAAATAATAAAAATGGTTAAAATGTATCTTTAATATGATATAATTAATTGTAATTAATAATAATATGTTGTAGTACAACTACTCTCCAAAATTTTTTCTTAGATTCGTTATAGAGCCTCTTAGTCGATCATCTTCAGCAGCATGTCTTGCACAGTCAAGTACACAAGCTTAAGTAGTTTTTTAGTAGATGTCCCGCCTGTGCATGATAACTTCTTGCATCACCCTCACAGGTTGCTTCTCTAGACTTGGTCCATCTGCAAGTTGAGAAGCTCCCTCAAGAAATTGTGCAATTTTGGAGGGGAACCAGCCTACCCTCGAGAAATTGCGGAATCCTAACGGGCAACCTTCCGGGCTACAAAATTGCGCAATCCTGCCTGTCAACTATCACTGAAAAAACTGCCCAATCTAGCCTAGCATGACTACTCAGCCCAGAAATTGTGCAATCCCTTTGGGACAGCCAGCCCAACAGCTAGCAAAAATTGGACAAATCCACCCAGTATAGGTTCTTAGCCCACAAATTTCACAATCGTGGGAGACAGTCTTTTGTTCCTCCCAGAAATTGCACAATCCCTTTGGGACAACCATCTTTGCTCAGCCGAGAAACTGTGCAAATTTCCATTCCAGACTCGCAGATCGATGCATGCGCCTTCAGGTTGACTGGTTCTCTCTAGGACTGAGAAAAACCGATTTACATGTTGGAGGTTACATGCAAGGATCATTTCAGCAACCTCCCGCAAAGCGTCGATTTTCCTAGATTTGTGGCATGCGCGTCACAACCTCGTTTTTATCAAAACTCATCAACCAGACACTACAACACTTATTCCTCACATCAACCTTGCAGCTCTGACATCCCACATTAAATCTAGGTTTCGTCGGCACATTCAGCTCAGTTGCTTTGCTGGTAAGCCCACTTTTCATGTCTTGCATTGTGTTTCTGTCTCTTTTTGTGTTTCGCTTCGTGTGAGTGATGTCTCCTTGATTTCAATAAGTGATTGTTGTCATTTTCATGTATGTTAGCTTGTAGAAGCACCATTTTATTTTTCGTTCGCATATCATTGTTTTCGCATGCATGACACTGTTTTCCATGCGTAGTCATCATTACGAGAACTCGCTTCACACACGTGCATTCTTTCCCATTTTTTAATCCTGCACTTGTTTTTTGTATGAATGATCATTCACTCTTGTTTTCACTCATCTCACCATGCATCTAGACTTCTCATGTTTTTAGTCGCCTGTCGGCCAGTCTTGGCTGCCTTAGCCCGGACTGTGCCCTGCCTGGCTAGCACTCCGCATTTCGGGAAGTGAAGGCCATGCCTTCCCTCCAGAAATTGTGCAAGTCTGGCTCAGCATTGACCTCCAGACTTGCATTGTGCAATTCTTGGAGACAATGTCGTGCTGACCCTAGAAACTGCACAATGTCGTTTGTTGGTTGCATGTCATTGTTGACTGAAATTTCACATTGCTTAGTTTCAGTCCTCAGCAGGCCAGGTTTGGCTTGCATTGCGCAGTTCTAGCAGTCAAGCAGCCTCTTGATAGCGCGGACTATGCCTTGGACATTTTTGGCAATCAATCTCCTGACCTCTCGGCAGAAATTGCACAACCTTCATGATTAGTCACATAGGTATGTTGCATGTCAGTAATCAAGTTCATTTCAGTTTTCGACTAACAGATTGTTTTCCATGAGCGTTTTTATGTTTGCAAGCATCGCAGGAATTCATCTATCTCTCAACAACACAAGTATAATGGCCTTTAGAAGAGTAGAGTCAAAGGACATCGTTGAGAGCACAACAGGGGTTGCAGCCAAGCAAGTGTCTATGAGCTTGCCTACCTATGAAGACATCAAGTTGTTTGTATACAAGGACATCAAGATGATATGGCAGCATCATCACGAGTAGCACCATCAACAGCAGCAGAAGGCAGCATAACTACATGTGACAAATGGAAGAGGAAGGTTTTTCACAACATAGAGGTAAAGCAAAGCTGCAAGTTCAAAGTAGATCTACTCATGACGAAAAGCAAGTTTGGAGATTGAGGCTATGAGGTGATGACGCGACAAGAGAAACGTGCGAGGGAAGAGAAAGGAATAGAGAATGAGTTGCATGTGTTGAAGTAGCAACTCAAGGAAGAATAGGAGTTGCATAGACGAGAGAATGAGTTGCAGCACGAATAAGTATAGCAGGGGATGCAACAGACACAGACATATGAAATTACACCCATACAAGTTATAGATGCATCCCAGCAGCTGACATGGAGCAGACAAGGTGAGTAGTGTTGTTAATCTCATGCAAGGGAATTCAACAACATGCATGTCATTGTGCGCATGCATGCGATCCCACCCATTTGGCACACTCACTGAGGCGAAGATAAGAAGCATATCTGATTGGAGCTCAAGATGTACTTCGACAAGTGGATGTGCATGGTCACCAGCACATACTTGGATATCAGCACAGACACTATGGATCAGTATGTTGTTGGTCTAGTTTCACACAAGACAACCATGCGCATGTTATCAGACAAGTCGGACGAAGGAGCCATATCAGTGTACCCAGATGCAACGGAGGCAAGAGTTTGCTTTCAACAGGATATCACCATTGAGTGCACGGACACCATCACAGATGACCAAGCTTGACATGAGATCACCACCTTTGACCAGCACAAGGATGTCAAAGAGTTTGTTTCACCACAATGGTCTGAGTGTTAGTGATGTCTTGCATGGCTCGCTTAAGCCATTTTGTCTCACATGAGTACATGTGCATTGTAATGTAACGTCTTTTCAAGTGGAAGTTCAAGTTTCGACAGTTGAATGTAATAGTCATAGAGTAGTTGAAGAGTCATGAGGATAGATGAACGGTCGCAAAGGGGAATGTCAAGTGTCACCCCACCCTTTTCTATAAATATTCCCTCATAATTCATTATTGAGGCTTTTAGTTAGCCAAGCACCCAATAGAAATATCTTAGAGAAAGCTTGGACATTATTGTAACGAGCCTTGGCTTCTCCACTACACAGAGCTAGTATATCTCTTTGGAGGAGCAAGAGGTTGTGGCTTAATGTTCCATTATTAGAAATAGTGGTTGGACATGGATGTATTGTATGACCGAACTTACACTTCTTAATATAAAAGAGCCAACATGTTTCATGCATATGTTGTATTGTATTTCAACTATCTTGAGTACTCTAAATGATATATGTATTTGTTTGCTTACACATGTATCTGTAGCTATTTCTGTATATGTATGTCTCAATCTTTTCTAAAATGTGTTGTTAGTTTAACCATCACTTTAGATTGCTAACCAACTTTCCTTCCATGTTGTGATGCATCTTTATTCGTGTGTTCCCTTCTTAAATCTGTGCTATCATAGGTTCCAAGGGGCACACTCACCTAACTTTCTATGCGTTTGGACCGTTCATGCACCTTCCTTCACTTACCACATATGTCACACACTTGCTACCAATAGGGACATCTTACTTGCCTCGATGCAAAACCGCGGTCAAGGCATTATCGTACGACCCAATGCTAGGACTCCTACACCAAACGGACTGAGGTCTAATTAGGACTTCTTACCAGGGAGATCCCTTGATATGTTGGCGGGTCTAGCACCATCAACATTTTTTCACTACAAGGACTGCCATATGACAAGTTGAGTCCTCACATCTATTTTAAATCTCTACATATCTATCATGACTAACTATAAAGTTGCTCTTCCGCAATGTATGTCTTATGGAAATGACTTCATTATCTCAGAAAAGCTCTTAGATAACTTGAAAATAAAACATACGATGGTGGAGGCCACATAGCCTTGGTTAGGCACGCAGTCGGCATTGTAGGCTCATGCGAAAGACATAGAATATTTGAATATTACATGACCTGCGCATTACTTGTCTACACGCTTTGAGGGCACCCAATGCACTAGTGTGCTACGTTGCCTAAAAAATCTATTCATTCTCTTGCTCATCTAGTTGCAGAGATAGATCGTGCTTTCAATCACTTTAACCGTAAAGAACTCCATCAAGAAATTTTGAAATTAAAAAAAGCGCCTGATGAATCCATTGAACAGCTTTACACATGCTTTTGTAATCTCACATACTGATTTCTCGAAGATAAAATTGATTGGGAATTATCGACGAAATATTTGAGTATCTTATTTTCATATTCGAAAATCGCAATTCTTGAAACCAATTGGATCCCGCTTAACACACTTCGATGATGGAGTTAAGCAATCACAGGTAGGCATAGTTGCTATCAAAAGTGATTTTCCGCCTTCACATGATCAAACAACTCCACCACCACAGAGTGATTTGCGAGATTATGCACACACATCTTTTGAACTATCACATCCTCCCACCCCACCTGCTCTTAATATCTGCACAGATTTGGCTTGCAAGCCTGTTGGTTGTCACGTGGATTCATTCCCTCAACCTCCATCCCCGCATTCTGTTGATCCTTCAGATTGTATTGTCTTATGTTCTTCCATTCTGGACTCCTCACCTATTGTGAATGAGGATCAAGTTGTTGATGGAGTTAGTGTTGTGCAACCAACCTACGCCATCATTCATGATGAGTGTGTGGGGTAATGTAAAGAAGAACCTACAGTGAAGGATGACTTCCTTCCATCTGCGCTTCACTCCCTCTATCCTGACATCCCTTGTGATTCTTCCACTTCTGATTTCCCCTATGAAAACTCATTTCTGGATGTTTCTACTTCTGATCATTCACAGGACACGTTGGATGTCAATCTGTCATTATAGTGCAGAGAGGATGCATCTTCCTCCGGAAATCCATCCAATCTATCATATGTCATTTCTAAAAACACAGAGGGTGAAAATATTTTCTTCTCATCTACCCCTCTGCCCGATTCAACAAATCATGAGGATGCTAACAAACATCATGAATTTTCTGATCTTGGTTTTCATGATCTTTCCACTTCTTCATTCGATCATGTTTTTGATTCAATCGTTGTTAATATGTCTACGACATTGGTCTAGGATGATCTTTCTGTCAATGAAGTCGAAACCCCACAGACTGTCAAGGAACTTCAGCCCGAGTTGATGGTTATGTCAAGTCCTCACTATCTTGAGGTTGGTTTCACTCCCGATCAAGAAATTGTTGAAACACGCAAGGCTCCTCATAAATCTATGCTTTTCATTCAAGATCAATATAACACTCAGATTTGACTTCCTCCACTCGAACTACACGATCCCATCGCTCATGCATTGGGGGAATCTTACACAACAAGCACACTTGCACAACCTAATTGGTCTACCTTTCGCATGTTTGCTTGCATGTCGCAGTCAAAAGAATGCATACACTCAACATCTGCACCTACAACACAATACCATGGCAAGTCCACAAAGTGCATGTCATGCGCTTTTACTCATTTTTGTTCTATGGACGCTTGTAAACTTGGATTGTGTTTGTTTTCACTATTATATATTTCTTGTTTTTTGATTTGCATAGTTGTCTTGTTCGCGAACCATGGCTTCACCAACATGGGTCAACCAATGCACCTATGGATGCATTGGAAATATCGTTTCACATGATCAGGCCCATGCACTCTTAGCTTAGGACTAAGAGTGGTGTTTGCTTTTGATTTGTTTTCTTGCATGCATGTTTGCTTCCTTCCTTGTGTGTTTGTTTGCTTCCTTCCTTGTGTGTTTGTTTGCTTGCTTGTTTGTTTTCTGCTTCTTGCTTTGCTTTTTGGTTTGTTTTCTTATTATTGTCTGTAGGTTAGTTTCACCTGGACCATGTGTGACTCTTGAAACAAGTTGGGTAAAGTACAAGAGGATTTGTATAGCTATCAAAATTTGGATATCTGTTGTCCGCTCTCTTATGTAAGAACTTTTTTTCTTCAGTCCATGATACATCAATGGAAAGTACATATTGTTCGAAGTGACCTTGGCTAGAACACAACACTTGCACGCTAACTAGTATCACCTACTCTAGTTGGTTGTTTTTGGGTTAATCCTTGTTAGCTCAGTCAAGTAGAGTAAGGTGAGGGGGGAAACCTTAAAAAATATGTCAGAGGTGTACATAAACTACTTCTTTGAAGGAACAACCTTTTCTGCTCTCAATAAGTTGATATCCCTCTTCAACCTCTGAAATGAATGTGTTATGCACAATTATGAAAATGAAAAATGAAAAAGTGAAAAGTTTCCAAAAAAATGAAGAATGAATATGGATAAACAAGAGAAAGGCTTCCTACATAGACAGGTGATGCAAGAAACTCTACCGAGGTACTGACTAGGCTCGCTGGTAGCGAAATGATGCTTGTGTTCCTGCGTGACTCCGACGGGGTACTATCCAGGCCTGCTGGCAGTGGAGCAACACTAGAGATGAAATTAAGACTCTGATGACTATACTGCTTGTGTACCAATATACCCCTCATCCTCAATTGAAACAAATGTGTTGGCTTGGATCCGAATGTGTGTTGATCGACCAAGGGCTTAATAGATGCTACATCTTACAATCAAGCAAGTGTGGAAACCAAGACGAATTGAGAACTGAACAATACTTCTGGAGGTGTTAGACTTACTTTTCATGAAAAATATCTATTCAGAGAGCTCGATTTCTACCAATGTGTCCATAACTGTTGTATCAACTACAACCACCCTCCAAAATTTTTCCTTAGCTTCGTTTTGGAGCCTCCCTACCAACCATCTTCAGCAGCATGTCTTGCATTGTCAAGTACACAAGCTTCAGTGGTTTTCTAAAAGATGGCCAGCCTGTGCATGATAGCTTGTTGCATCCCCCTCATAGGTTGTTTCTCTGGACTTGGTCTAGTTGCAGGCTAAGTAGCTCCCTCAAGAAATTGTGCAATTATGGAGGGAAATAAGCCTTCCCTCAATTAATTACGCAATCCTGAGTCACAGCCTGTTGGGTTCCCAAATTGCGCAATCCTGCCTGTTTACCTTCACTAGAAAAACTATGCAATCTAGCGTAGGAGGACTACTCAGCCCATAAATTACATAATTTTGGGCACAATCAACTGCCCGGCTAAGAAATTATGCAATCCCTCTTGGACAGCCAGCCTAGCAATTAGCAGAAATTTCGCAAATCCACCCAGTACAACTGCTCATCCTAGAAATTGCACAATCTTGGGAGACAGTCTCTTATTCCTCCTAGAAATTGCGAAATTCCTCTAGGACAACCATCTCTACTCAACCCAGAAACTGCGCAAGTTTCCATCCAAGGGTCACAGACCGATGCATGCGCCTTCAGGTTGAGTGGTTCCATCCGGGATCAAGAAAAATTGATTTGCATGAATGGACTGCTTTTCCCAAGGCAACATGCAAAGGCATCCCTTGATTCATGGATCTATTTTTAGCAGCTGGAGGTTACATGGAAGGATCATTTCAGTAACCTCCCACCAAGCATCAATTTTCCTATATTTGTGGCATGCGCTGCAAAACCTCGGTTTTATCAAAACTCATCAACCATACGTTACAAACTTCATTCCTCACATCAACCTTGTGGCTCTAACATCTCACATTGCATCTAGGAGTCTTTGGTACATTCAGCTCAGTTGTTTTGGGGGTAAGCCCACTTTTCATGTCTTTCATCGCATTTCTGTCGCTTTTTGTGTTTCGCTTCATGTGAGTGTTGTCTTCTTGATTTTAGTGAGCTCTTTATGTCATTTGATCTATGTTAGCTTGTAGAAGCATCACTTCATTTTTCATTCACATCTCACTGTTGTCGTATGCATGATATTGTTTTGCATGGATGGTCGTTATTGCGGCTATTAGCTTCACACACATGCATGCTTTCCTATTTTTTGACTCCCTCACTTGTTGTTTGCATGAATGATCATTTACTCTTGTTTTCACTCATCTCACCATGCATCCAAACTTCTCATGTTTTCAGTCGCTCGTCGTCCGGTCTAGGCTGCCTTGGCTTGGACCGTTCCCTACCCGGCTAGCACTGTGCATTTCCGGAAGCGAAGGCCCTAGCATCCTCCATAAATTTTGCAAGTTTGGCCCAACACTAACCTCCAGATTTGCATTGCGCAATTCTTGGAAGTAGTGTCTTACTGGCCCCAGAAATTACGCAATGCAGTTTTCTAGTTGCATGTCACTACTGACTAAAAGTGCATTCCGCAGTTTCAATCCTTACATGCTAGGCTGGGTTGTGCATTGCACAGTTCCAGCAGTCAGTCAGTCTCTTGAAAACTCGACCTATGCCTTGTGCAATTTTAGCAGACAATCTCCCAACCTCCTGGCGGAAACTGCGCAACCTTCATGATCAGTCACACAGGGATGTTGCAAGTTAGTTCTCAAGTTCTTTTTGGTTTTCGAAGGACAGATTGCTTGCCATGTGTATTAATATGTATCTAGGCAAGACAGGTGTTCATCTGTCTCTTAGTAGCACAAGTACAATGGCCTTCAAAAGAGCAGAGTCAAAGGACACCGTTGAGAGCACAACAGGGATTGCAGCCAAGCAAGTGTCTATGATATTTCCTACCTATGAAGACATCAATTTTTTCATAGACAAGGACATCAAGATGATATGGGAGCAACACCATCAACAACAACAGAAGGTAGCATACCTGCATACGACGAATGGAAGAGGAAGGTTGTTGAAATCATAAAGGCATAGAAAAGCTGCAAGTTCAAAGTAGATCCACTCATGATGAAAAAAACCTTCAATATCGAGGCTATGAGGTGATGGTGTGACAAGACGATCATGCGAGGGCAGCTAAATGAACAGAGAAGGAGTTGCATCTGTTGAAGCAGCAACTCAAGGAATAATAGGAGATGCACAGTTGAGAGAATGAGTTGCAATAGGAACATGTACATCAGGGGGTGAAACATGCACAAACTGATGAAATTGCACCCATACAAGTTATAGATCCATCCCAGCAGTTGGCACGAAGCAAACAAGGTGAGCAATGTTGTTAATCGCATGCAAGGTAATTCGGCAACATGCATGTAATTTTGCACAGGCATGCGATCCCACCCATTTGGCACACTCAACGAGGCAAAGACAAGAAGCAAGTCTAACTGGAGCTGAACATGTACTTTGAAAAGTTGATCCGCATCGTCACCAGCACATACTTGGGGATGAGCACAGACATTATGCATCAGTATGTTGCTGGTCCAGCGACACTCAAGGCAATCATGTGCATGTTATCAGATGAATCAGACGGAGGAGCCATATCAGTGTACCGATATGCAATGGAGGCAAGAGTTCGCTTTCAACAGGATGTCACCATTGATCGCAGGGACACCATCATGGTCGGCCAAGCTTGCCATGAGCTCACCACCTTCAACCAGCACAAGGAAGTTATAGAGTTGGTTCATCACAACGATCTGAGTGTCAATGATGTCTGGCATGGCTTGGTCAAACCATTTTGTCTCACATGGGTACATGTGCATTGTAATGTATCGTCTTCTCAAATGGATGTTCAAGTGTCGATAGTTGAATGTAACAGTCATAGAGTAGTTGAAGAGTCATGACGATAGATGAAGGATCAGAAAGTGGAATGTCAAGGGTCACCCCACCCTTTGCCATGGTAAATTTTAGGGACGAATTTTAACCCAAGGGCGAAATTTTTATAAAACACCCATTTCATATATTTAGCCCAACTTTTATTTAAAAAATAATTACTTTTTTCATTTTGGCCAAAAAAAAAAAAGGTGGATAAAATATCAAAAGACTCCTTTGACTGATTCGCTTGGTTTGGGAGGTTATATTCCATTACAATCTCCTAATTTTCTACTTTATAACGTTAAATTCGTTTGTAATCGCTCGTTTGCAATTGCCCATTTTCTGGTTTTGGAGTATTCGGTCCCAATAAATAAAAATATAAATAAAGTGGAGGTATGGTAAATAAATAAAACCTCTTTTTATATTCCATTACAATCTCCTAATTTTCTACTTTATAATGTTAAATTCGTTTGCAATCGCTCGTTTGCAATTGCCCATTTTCTGGTTTTGGAGTATTCGGTCCCAATAAATAAAAATATAAATAAGTGGAGGTATGGTAAATAAATAAAACCTCTTTTTATGCTTACTCGAAAGGTATGGTAAATAATTAAAAATATAAATAAACTAGAGTTATGGTAAATAATTAAAAATATAAATAAAGTAGACATATGGTAAATAAATAAAACCTCATAAATAAATAAAAATATGACGCAAGGGTGTAAATAAATAAAAATATAAATAAAGTGGAAGTATGGTAAATAAATAAAACCTCTTTTTGTACTTACTCCAAAGATATCATAAATAAATAAAAATATAAATAAACAAAAGGTATGGTAAATAAATAAAACATTTTTTATATTTACTCCATAAGTCACCTTATATTACACTAAAAAAATGCATTATATTTAGTTGAAGCCTATGGCCCAAATACTATGGGCGAAATACCATGGGCCAAATTATTATTAATACCATGCCAAAAAACATTATTAGCCCTAATATTAGTATTAATAAAAATAAAGATGACACATAGTATTGACCCATGGTATTCACATGGAATGTAGCCTATTTAAAGGGGGAATATTATTAACCCTAATATTAGTATTAATAAAAATAAAAATAAATATGGCACATGGTATTGACCCATGGTATTCACGTGGAATGTAGCCTATTTAAAGGGGGAATTAAACTAGCATAAATCTATCTTTACTCTGGATCTACTAGCCCTGAGAGGGATCAAATATCATGATATTCAAACTAGCATAGAGAGAAAAAATATTTGATCCCTCTCGCGGCTTGGTAGATTAAGAGTAAAAATGGATCTTGTAATTAATGTCAACATTTTAACTTGGTTAAAATAAAAATCAATTATTAATTTTATTAATTTTTATAAATTACTAATAGTAGTTATTAAGTCCTAGGTTTATGATAACCCATGGTATTGACCCATGGTAATACCATGGTATTCATGTGAGCATAGACTATTTAAAGAGGAAATTCTATCAGATTAGATCCATCTTAATTCCGAGTCTACTAAGTGCTGAGAGGGATAAATAGATTTCATTCCATCTTAATTCCGTGTCGACTAAGTGCTGAGAGAGATAAATAGATTCCATCCCTCTAAAAATGGTAGATGTGGAGTTAACATGGATATAGGTTGGTTTTTATGATAATGAAGATATTAAATAGACTTAAGAAATTATATTGTAAAAAACCTCTTAACGTGAATGGTTAAAGCTACATTTAGTCACATATATCCATTAATATTGGTTTTCTAATTTAACAAAAAAAAGTTCAAAACAGTAAAATCTTATCACATAGTAGCTACCCATATTTCCCACCATTCTTCAAATGTTCTTAATATGATATCTTCATGAAAA
Organism: Pinus taeda; assembly: GCA_000404065.3. Taxonomy (NCBI): domain Eukaryota; kingdom Viridiplantae; phylum Streptophyta; class Pinopsida; order Pinales; family Pinaceae; genus Pinus; species Pinus taeda. Next base: position 320,493 of record APFE030167554.1, read on the forward strand.
AGTTAAGGTACTGATGTTGGATTAGTTGTTTGAAAAATATGCTGGTTTGTACAACCTTTCATCTTCTATGTTATTCTTAGTTTGTCGTAGGGGTTGGGCCACTGCACCATATTCTCCTAAAAGGCATATATTTTGCACCAAAAAGGAAATTAATCCACATGTTACAACGCTCTTTAAAAATGCAAGATGTATGAACGTAGTGAATTATGCTAATAATAAATTTAGATTGGGAGACAGGTAATTAAATTTTATTATTTAATTGAAGATTTCCAATTAAAATAATAATAAATCTACATTTATATATCTATATATTGATTGGAAGGGACAACGGTCATTTCTTTCCATTAGACCTCCTCCACGCCTTTGGGATACCTACTATGTTATTATATTATATAGTTGGGGCTTGCTACTTGTTGGCATGTAGGGGTAAACAAAGTTGATGTGTTTTTTTATCTCGGAGTTGGAGTCTATGGAATAAGAAAGAATTTGATAGCTTCACAAAAGTGGTAGAGAAAAGATTAATCTCTCCTACCTTGACAGAACTAGTGGTCAAGATCAACACCTACAAGAACTTTGTTGTGGAATATTATCAAAACTAATAGAAGGATATGAAAGAGTTTATAGCGAGAATCTTGACAAACATGGCCACTGAAACTTGCAACATTGTTTGTAGGAAGAGAAAACTATGTTTCTTTTTTCCCAACATGTATGTTAGTATATTACAGTTTAATGAATATGTTTTCCTATTATCATATATGGTTTCATACTTTAACAAAACATTCACCAAGACTTCACAATGTTTTATTATTCAATGAAAGGTTTGCCATGATCTTACAAGAATTTATAATTCAGTGAAAGATTCGCCATGACCTTACAAGATAATATAATCTAGTGAGAGATTTGCCAAAAAAAATATTTATACATATTATATTATTGATAAAATCGTCTCCCATTTTTCCTATGTATCATGGGGATTCGCCCATTTATTATACATATGAATTTAGGGTGGTTCTTAAATTTTTCCTTGCCCTTTCCTATAAATAGCCCCTCATAATTCATTGTTGAGGCTTTTGGTCAGCGAAGCTTCCAATAGGAATTTATTAGAGAAAGCTTGGAAAGTATTGTAATGAGCCTTTGCTTCTCCACTACACATAGTTAGTATATCTCTTTGGAGGAGCATGCGATCGAAACTAATGATTGGACATGGATTGGACATGGATGTATTGTATGACGGGAACTTACACTTCTTAATATAACAGATCCAGCACGTTTCATGCATATGTTGTATTGTATTTCAGCTATCTTGAGTACTCTAAATAATATATATATTTGTTTGCTTACACATGCATGTGTAGCTATTTCTGTATATGTATGTAAGAATCTTTATGAACTGTGTTGTTGGTTTAACCATCATTTTGGATTGCTAGCTAACTTGCCTTCCATGCTGTGATGCATCTTTGCTAGTGCGTTTTCTTATTAACTCCGTGCTACCACAATTTTCCAAGGGGCACACTCACCTCACTTTCCATGTGTTAGGGCCGTTCATGCACCATCCTTGACTTACCGCATATGTCACACCCTTGCTACCAACAGAGACATATTACTTGCCTATGAACGAAACCATGGTCAAGGCATTACCGTACGACCCACTGTTGAGACTCCTACACCAAAAGGCCCGAGGTCTAATTGTAACTTCTTACTGGGGAGAACCCTGCGGGTCCATCACCATCAACATAATACTATTCTCATATAATAACCCTTCATTACATCCATTTTTTTATTATTGTTTGCCTTAATACCAAATTAATATTTTTTTCCTTCCTTAATTAGTGTACAACAACAATTTTATAATAATACATTGTATACAATTATATTATAAATTTCATATTACAAATAATTAATAAATAAAATTTTATTCTAGTTAATAAAATATTAATCTCTCAACTTGAACTCTTTTATTATAACTAGTACTAACTTAAATCCAAATTTCAATTAATTAAAATATCAATTTTAATAATATTATATGAATAATAAACAATAATATTGATTCTAGTTATAGTTATTCTTGCTTGACATCCCAATAGAAATGTTAATTTATAATATATATTATAATTCACATTATATAATAATTCTCTTACTTTTCCTATAATATTAAAATTAATTTAATATTATATATATAATATTAAATAAATTATTAAAATAATCTATTTATTCTAATTTTAATAAATTAATTTAATATATGGTCTTTTTAATTTCCTACCATCTGCATAATTATAATATATAAAAATCTTAACTCTAACGTCTATTTCTCCTAATTATTAGCATAAATATTGGAGTCAAACTTCTTTAACGAAGAAGTATTCAATAGCTTGATTTGTTACTAATGATAGGCGGGTGGTTTATTAGAAACTTTGGACATTTCCACATTCTATATGGTTCATTCTACACGTTGGCAACATGAATTCAAACTATAAAAACTTACCTTTTCAAATCTATTTTTTCTTTTATAATTAATTGCTTTAAACTCTTGATGTAACTACTAACCTTTTCAAATCTATTTTTTCTTTTATAATTAATTATTTTAAACCCTTGATATAACTACTAGCATTCAATCAATTGATTTTTCAATTACCTCTACCATGATGACTTGGCTAATTGCTAATCAAAGATTAATAACTCTAATAATTGGGAGCACGGTTCGTTCTCAATATAATTTTTATTTTCTAGTCACATTATAGATATTGTTTGCATCTTTTGGAACAAAGTTTATAGCCATTTTTTCAATGGATCGACAACATTACCTGTTAAAATGGATTCCAGTTGACTTGACGATACCATGGCTGATATGATGAGCTGCACACGAGGATTTGTCTCTTACCATGGCTGATATGATGAGATGCAAATTTTGCATTTAAGGTAATGAATTTATATTTTAATAATATTAACTCCCCCAACCCAAAAAACTAACGTTGGCGAACTTCAAATTCCAGAGGACGAACTCTATACCTCATCTGTTCGTACCAGATTACATAATTGACAGATGTTGACCCTCATAATTGACAGATGCGGATGGTCGTACAAATCAGAGAAGGCTGGCCGCTGTACTGCACCTTGAAAAATGGAATTGGTTTTTTTATTATTATAATTAATTGGTTATAAGTTTGGGAGTTGTTTAAGTATATTTTTTTTGAATTTGTTTATAGTTATGTAGTGATTTGTTGGAATCACAAATTTGAGTTAATTTCTTAAATTTGAATATTTATAATTTTTCATAATGGACAGTTCATATATAATAAAAACAATTTTAAATTACAAAAAATAATATGATGACTAAAAAATTTCATCAAATTCCAATCAAAAATTCTAAAACAATTCCCTCTTATAAGGATGATTGCCCTTCTTGTTTTCTTTTTCATTGTCATCCATTGTGATTTCATTGTCAAATTTTTCATTTTCAATAATATATGGTCACTGGTTAGGACAGTGGTCATTGTTCGTAATATAGTACCACGTAATTTGTGCAACTACAATGGCTTTCCTCAGTTGCTTCACACAAAAATATATATGCAATGAATGACTAGTGCCAACAACATGTCAACAAATATCCACATACGGAAATCATTTCATAGCTGGAATTCACGCCCCCAATATCCCTACATACGGAAGTGCATCCACAAATGAAATTCGCTTCCACTCCCCTTCGTTAGGAAAATTTCCAACTGATCATGAAGCTACCAATGAGTTTGTTGAAGGTGACCTAGGATTTTCAGGGACTCATCCCGGTCTTCCTATCAAACTTTGTTGAGTTGTTGTATGCTCAAGGGGAGGCATTGAACTAGTGAGTCTAAAGCACTATGACGATGGGAATTTGTTTGACCATGAGAGGAGGATAGAGGAGCATGAGGATCCGAGGTGATTGAGCATCATGTTGAGAAATGGCAACAAGAAATTCCGGTTTAATTTGTCCTTGAATTAAACCAAGAATTAAAATCAAATTCTATTCTCATAGCAACTTGTAAATAGTTAATTAAGTTTAATTAATTTAATTAGCTTAGGAATTTCGTGTTGGAAGTTTTTTTGAAGTTATGTATATGTTCTCACTAAGTTTTAGGGTTCCAGGATGAGTTTAATTGTGAGTTGTAATTAGATCACTCAGTTTACTGAGTTATGTTCAGTTAAATGAGCTCCAAATTGTTTGTGGAACTAATAGAGAGTTAACAGTCAGTTGGTGCACTAGTGAATCCACAAGTGTCACTCTAGTTAAGTGAAGATTCCCTTATCAGAAACTCATGCATATTGATTCTGAGAAAGACCCAGTTGAGACTAGAGTGTAGGGACAATGTACCATCAGTTGTGTGATTTACTGAGTTGTAAATATCATGCATACAATCAGAGAATGACCTATGCTCGGATTGCACAGTTTTGGAAGCATGAATTCCATTTAGATACGGGCTTTTCATCATAGGAATTACGAAAGAGATTAGGGGTGATTTAATGAGCTGTAAATATCATGCATGCAATTAGAGAATGACCTATGTTTGGATTGCGTAGTTTTGGAAGCATGAATTCCCTTTAAATAAGGGTTATTCGTCCTAGGAATTACGAAAGAGATTAGGGGCTTGGAGAGCTGCTGAATAGGCTACGGATTTAGCTTGAGCTAGCTTCTGAGCTGAGAGAGTTGAGCATACTTGTGTGGAATTGTTCTTGTGAGAACAAACTTTGTATCTTCACTCATATTTATGATATATGCAATATAGATAGTAGGTTTTTGAGCAGTGGCTTTCCCCAAATACTTCTTGTGTTATGTGCCATTGTTTTATCTTCTTCTTGTTCTTATTGTTTTCATCAATTTATTGGCTTCCGCTGGTTGAAAGTAGAAGTAGATTCTTTTCTTGTGCTTTAGTATATTGCATGAAATTATGAATCTACAAGATTTTCTACATGGTATTAGAGCTCAGAACATTATGCTAGAGGAGATTGCAAAGTTTTGAGTTTTGGATTACATGTGAAATTTGAATTTGCAATACATACTTCAAGCTCGGTAGATGGCATTCTACGGTTTGCAGCTCAAGTATGCCTTGGGAGGAAACTCAAATTTTATAGCCTGGAGGGACAAAATGGAGCCTGTGTTAGAGGATAATGGCTTGAAGGAAATCATTGATCAAGAAATTCCTAATCCAGCAGCATCATATGCACAAAATTTGGTTAAATGGAAGAAGTGTGTGGTGAAGGCAAGGTGGATAATCCTTGAGGGAGTTCGAAACCACATTTTCTGAAGTCTCCATGGCAAGGAAACTACATATACTATGTGGAAAACATTGACAGACTTGTATCATAACAAAAGTGAACAAATGAAATTAGCAATGAAGGACAAACTTTGAAAAATCAAAATGGAGAAAGGCGAGACAATTCCAAAATACTTGACTAAGTTCACTCAGTGTCGTGACGAACTTGGAATTGTTGGAATCATGGTTGTCGAGGATGATATGGTGAGTCTTCCTCTTCTAGGACTCCCAAAGAGTTGGCATAGTTATCAGGAATCTGTCAATGGTCAGGAGAAGCTGCTAGATTTGTAATTACTGTGGTCAGATTTGATGCAGGAGGAGATCAGGAGGAACATCAGGGATGACTCTTCATCAAAGACTGATGATGAAGAGTACTGTGCCTTAGTGATTAAGGCGAAGAAGGGGAAAGGGAAAGCTTCCCATGAAAAATCAGATTCTTATCATGGAGATAAGAATAAATACACAATGAAAGTTAAGTGCTTTCATTATCATGAGTTGAGCCCTTTTACTACAAATTTTCCACTTAAGAAGTCTAAGAAGAATTCCTCAGGAGGAGTGGTGGGTGAGGCTTTGGCTTCTCAATTCGAATTGGAATTTTTCCTCATTGCATGCATGGTGTCATCAATGATGGGAAATGTATGGTACTTATCCAATGGAGCTTCATTCCACATGACTGGCGACAAAGAATTATGTAGTGACCTAGAGGTGAAAGATATCCATATGCATATCGAGATGGGTGACGACGGGAAGTATTGTGTTATTGGATTGGGCATGATTAATTTTCAAAGGGAACATGGGGATCCACTCACCTTGAAGAATGTTATGTATGTTCCCGGTTGACGAAGAACTTGGTATCCATTGCCATGCTTGAGGATAGAGGCTATGACGTGATCTTCTTTAAAGGAAAGGCCTTTCTTCAACACATAGCCACGAGTCTAGTAAAGAAGATAGGGATTCAGGTTAAGAATCTCTATAACCTGGAAGTAGAGAAGTGTGTTGATTTGAGCACAAAAGTAGAAAGGGTGCATATATGATACATTGGCAAGTTGTGGCAGAGGCGATTGGGTTACTTGCATCATGGGGCTTTGAAGATATTGCAACAGATCTAATTCGGTCTTCGAAAAGGTATGCTTGAGAAAGTTGATACATTCAAGGGGTGCACTTTGGGAAAGTACACCAAGTCTTCCTTTCGCGACAAAGACAGTCGAGCAGAGGATATTCTAGAGCAAGTCCATTTAGATGTGTGTCAACCATTCTCAATAGCATCCACAACCAAACACAGGTATTATGTTATATTTGTCGATGACTTTTCTCAAAAATGTTGGATATTTTTCATGAAAAAAATGATTAAACTTTCACAAAGTCTTGTGAGTTTAAAGCATTGGTCGAGAAAGAGTCAGACAAGAAGGTTAAAGTTGTACAAAGTGATAACGGTTGTGAATATGTCTCAAACATGTTTTAGAACTTCTGTGCAGTGGAAGGGATTAAACAGGAGCTGATGGCACCCCATAAACCTCAACAGAATGGGGTGGCCAAGAGGAATAACAAAAGAATAGTAGGGGTAGTGAGGGCGATGTTGCATGATGAGGGCTTACCAATACATTTGTGGGTTGAGGCATGGATCACAACAATTTATGTTACTAACCGTAACACACATCAAATACTTGAGATGAAGACACTAGAGGAGGCTTATTCCGATAAGAGGCCAAATGTTGTTCACTTCAAGATTTTTGGGTCATCGACATATTGCCATGTGACCAAAGATGCATGGAAGAATATTGAGCCAACAACAAAGTTGGGGATATTTGTGGGGTACACTAATAAACCTCACAACTATCGGGTGTACTTTCCAACCACCAAGTTGACAGTTGTTCGCAGGGATGTCAAATTCGATGAGGAGAAGGCCATACGAGTTTTCATTGAGATGGAGCTTGAGATATAAGTGGATGAGGATATTTTAGATCCTAAGGTTGAGGAGCCTCAGATTGATGTGGAGCAACCACATGAAGAGGATCCCAGAGTGGAGACATCCACTTGGGCAGAGTCTTCCAGAGAGGGAAGAAAGTGCACCAGAGATGCTCACAAATTGTTGGATGATGCACGAGAGAAGGTGGGAGCACCCACTTCTTAGGGTAGGAAGAGGAGGTCACCTGAGAGGTACACTGGATACATGGCTCTTATGGGCGAATCTGTTGTGACAAAGCTATCTTAATTTAAGGAAGCAATGTAACAGTCGTTTTGGGTTGATGCCATGGTTGAGGAGTATGAATCCATAGTTCGTAACAGTGTTTGTGATGTGGTCTTGAGACAGAAGGAAAAGTCAATGGTGAGATCTCATTAGCCTTACAAGGTAAAGCTAACTACAGATGGTAGTGTGGAGAAGCATAAGGCTATATTTGTGGCCCATGTATTTTCACAGGTAGAGGGGATTGACTATGATGAGACCTTTTCTCCTATTGCAAGGTACTCGTTGATCAGATCTATATTGGCACTATCAACACAGATGGATTGGAAGATACATCAGATGAATGTAAAGACAACCTTCCTTAATGGCATGATTGAGGAAGAGGTGTACATAGAGAAGCCTTAAGGTTTTCAGACCTTTAACCGTGACTAGCATGTGTGTTGGCTCAAGAGAACGTTGTATGGGCTAAAGAAAGCACCTTGTTCTAGGTACACCAGGATAGATAGGTACTTCATCAGGTTGGGCTTCACAAAGAGTGAAGTGGATGCGAACCTGTACCACATAGTGGTGGAAGGTAAGCTATTGATCATTGTACTTTATGTTTATGATCTCATACTGACAGGTGATGATCAACTGATCAAATCTTGCAAGGAGAAACTTGCAAGAGAGTTTGATATGAAGGACATGGGGCTCATGCATTACTTTCTTGGCATGGAGGCATGGTAGGGAGATGGGGAGTTATTTTTTTCTCAGGGCAAGTATGCCAATGAGATACTCAAGAGATTTTGCATGGGGAGCACCAAACCCATGGAGACTCCTCTAGCAAGTAACTAGAGGAAGGAGGATGCTACTTCAAGGGAAGTAGTGGAAGTTATTGTTTACAGGAAGCTTGTGGGTTCACTCATGTACTTGGTGAACACATGACTAGATATGTTTTATGAAGTTAACCAACTTAGTCAAGCGATGGTTAGGCCTACCAAGAGGTATTGGAAGGCGCAAAGCATGTGTTTAGATACCTCAGGGGCACTTCTTAGTATGGATTATGGTACAAATAGACATAGGGAGTGAAGCTTCAAGGCTTCACCGATGTAGATTGGGCAGGGAGTCCATCTAACTAGAAGAGAACATCAAGAGGGGTCTTCAGCATTGGGTCAATGACAATTTCTTGGTACACTAGGAAACAAAGATCGGTTGCACTCAGTTTTGGAGAGGCAGAGTACATGGATGTGACTCAGCAAACATGTGACACCATATGAATGAGGAAGATGTTGGCTGGCTTGTTTGGTCAGAAGATGGATCCAACTATGATTTACTGTGATAATGAGAGTTTTATCAAACTCTATCAAAATCCCGTTTTTCATGATCGGTCAAAGCATATTGATATGCGATATCATCATCTTAGAGATTGTGTATTGAGGCAGATCATGTTGTTAGAGTACATTCCCATGGAGGAGAAAGATGCTGACATTTCGATAAAGGTATTGTGAATATGTAAATTTGAGTTTCACAGAGACGGGAACGGGGTAGCTTCTTATCCTGTGCTTTAATACATTGCATGAGCTTGCGAATCTACATGATTTTCTACACAACACAAGGAGCCCCAACGAGAGTACTCTCCTCCCTCCTTGATCGATAGAGGCACGTCTACCACTCGTCCACATAGGAGGCATATCATCATTGAAAATGACTACCCAATTGTCAATAGGCCCCACCACCACGTAGAACTAGCTTCCCTCTTCTAGATAGAGACTATTCACAAGATATTATGACATGACAATGTGTCTTAATTTGATACCGCAACACCACAATTCTCCCTAGCTAATGAGACACCAAGAGGCTTGAAAGTTGCAACCATGGCCACGACCTCTGACATAGAGAAGTAAAAGAGAAGGATGCCCAAACATGGAATCATCTGAAGGACAAGACTAAGAAACAACAAACATGAAATTGAACCAACCAGCACTTCCAAAATGCCAATTACATCTTACCTAGCCTCCTATTGACACCTGAAGGAACCAAAATACACCCTTATCTCCAACAAATCTCAACAACAAAGAAAAGTCAGGAAACAAAACTAACACCACTTGAAGGCACCCCCAAACTTTAATTCAAACATAAATTACACATGCAATAAACTGCAAAATTCTCAAAGGAATAGTATCAACAAGATTATCTCCCAGTGAGGTGATTATGAGTAACAGGGAAAGGATCACCATTCTCGGGATATGCATTTTCATATGGAACAAAGGGTCTAAGTAACCTTCAATATGATCCATCTTCAAATAATGGTGATTCAATATCATATGGTTTTGATGATCAAATGGATTTAAATCACTTGGTACATGATGTTCATAATAATGTTGAAACTTCCACATGTGTAAACCCTAGTATTCAATCTGGAAAATAGGGGATTTCTAATGCTTTGTCTCATGACTCTATCCCTCACGCAGCTGTTGATGGATCGATCCTGACTTACCTTGAGTCTCCCTCTATTGAAATAGCGTGGGAAGGGGAAGATGGGTTACACTCCTTTAGAAAACCTTTCTCTCCTCCTATCAGATTTAGGTCATTCCAAGGGAGGCTCTCCTCTCCTACTTTTGAGGATTCATAATTTGGTTTAATGTCTCAGATGGAGTTTGTTGGGTTGTAAAAGATGACCATCAAAAAATCTTTCTTCCCAACAAATATAGCTATTGTAAGCCCTAATTCGAGGAAGAAAGTGACTACTATAAAAACAAAGGGTACAAAATTTAAAAAGGTGTCCTCTTGCTCCCCACTAATATTTGCGTTAAAATTGTACTTTCTTGAGGTTGAGGAAGAACTATCTTCATTCCATCAATCATTGGTATCTTTATGAAGAAATTATGGTCTTTGATTTCTCCAAATCCTGGGTTCTTAGAGGGATTTCACCAATCACCTTCCCACCTTAATTATCATTATTTCTTTCAATATTAGGGGATTAAGATCGACCTCAAAAATACATTCCCTTTGTTGTATTATAAACTGCAGATACTTGTTGACGAGCCCTAGTATCACAATAAGATTGTTGAGACTCCCAAGGCTACCAACTTTGATTATCAACCCAGAGGGTTTGTACAAACTTAAGGGGTCACAATGTTGTAGGCATAGTAGGTAACTTTATACTCATTCCACTTTCAAGCAATGGACCAGATCAAGGCATACAAAAGGCCACTCTTTTAGCTAGCACAAGGAAGGGATTTGCGTGAAAAGCAAAGTTCTACTCTAATAGCACGAATGAAAAATAATTGCTCTACTTGCAGAAATGGAAAGTGACATTCATCAAATTTAAAGTCTAACCTTAGTTGCAAGAATGTAAAGGCTATGCTAATTGCAAGAATGAAAAGTACTTGTCTAATTGCAAAATGTAAATCTTGTACTACTTGCAACAATGTTAATCATTAGTCTAATTGCAAAATGTGAAAATTGCTTCGAAAAGAAACCAATCCTATGCAAGAACAACACCTTGTAATTGAAATCATAAGAGCATGAATTTGAGAAATAGGCCTAAGATAATTTGCATGCGAAAATCACGCTCTTAATCAATGTGTTCAAAGGGACTTGACTAGAGTAACATAGCTCATATGCATTTCGTGAGAAAATCGTCATTATAATTCAATTTAGAAATCTGTGACCTAATCCTAACTACAAAATTGTGCTTGCAGTAAGAAAAACACAAGTTCAAATTTGTCTTAGGTCTTCCTCAATCATGGATTGAGAGACTAGGGGTCATTATTTAAGACTAAGGGAAAAAAACTAAGCTTTTGGACAAAATATGGTCTAGTTTAGGGACTACTATATGATTGCTAGAGGATGCCACAAGATTGCCTTGTTTTGCTAGAGGATTGATCGCATGAGCATCATGAGCGTGGAAAATGTGGTTTGAATATGGGAAAGTGTAGATAAGGGTATAGGAGGTATGTTTGAGGCCTTTTCCAATCCTAGTGCCTCTAAGAGGCCCATCTTGCACAAAACAAAATGCACATGGTGTCCCTCAAATAACCCAAAAATATGGTATCGATGGAAGAATTTTGAGGGCAGTGTGGGATGACCAAGAAGGGGTTGACGATAACAAGGGGGATGTAGGATGAGTGTGCCAACCCTTCAAGACACTGATAGTACCTATAGACTAACAACAATCCATTTTCTTGCACTCAAAATGATAATCAAATTGCAGTGAAATGAGCTAAGCAAGAAAGGATGTGATGCAGGAGCATCTAACCTAGGTCAATAGTTTACTAGAGGAGTTAGTTTGTAAAGTGTGGATTTAATTAATTATTGCATTTTTATATAGTTTTTAAGAGAGAATACTAATTCTTGTAAATAGGAGAAGGTTCGAGAATATTGTGGAAGGTTTGAGAGGATTATGGATTAGTTAGCTCTTATCTAGGGATAAGGATTTGGATGAGAGATTTTAGAGACCAAGAGAGATATTGTTGGAGTTTGTTTAGGGATCTAGAACCTATTTGGGTTCTAATCCATTTCTATAAATTGAGGACAACCTATGAAGCAAGTAAGATGTAGAAGTGTGCGAGTGAGTGTGAGGAATGAGAGGCAAATCATTGGGCCATGATTTCTCCTATAAATATTTTCATTAATTAATTATTTTGGGATTTTATATGCATTTTGTTATTAGGTAAATTTGAGTATATTTTTGGTATTATAATGTGTAATTTATTATTGGAAGCCCTATGTTTAGATGTATTTGACATGCGTCAAGATGACTCAAATTTTATGAAATCGAATTTTATATGCATTTTGTTATTAGGTAAATTTGAGTATATTTTTGGTATTATAATGTGTAATTTATTATTGGAAGCCCTATGTTTAGATGTATTTGACATGCGTCAAGATGACTCAAATTTTATGAAATCGAATTTTATATGCATTTTGTTATTAGGTAAATTTGAGTATATTTTTGGTATTATAATGTGTAATTTATTATTGGAAGCCCTATGTTTAGATGTATTTGACATGCGTCAAGATGACTCAAATTTTATGAAATCGAATTTTATATGCATTTTGTTATTAGGTAAATTTGAGTATATTTTTGGTATTATAATGTGTAATTTATTATTGGAAGCCCTATGTTTAGATGTATTTGACATGCGTCAAGATGACTCAAATTTTATGAAATCGAATTTTATATGCATTTTGTTATTAGGTAAATTTGAGTATATTTTTGGTATTATAATGTGTAATTTATTATTGGAAGCCCTATGTTTAGATGTATTTGACATGCGTCAAGATGACTCAAATTTTATGAAATCGAACAAAGAAGGATTTTATTTCATTAAGAAACATTTAACCTCAAAATATGAGCCTAACCTACATACATGAAAACTTGAAAAATATTATTTTACCTACTAGATTGCAGAAATAGATTATGTAAGAGATAATGAACTAAAGCCTAGAAAATTTCTAAGGAAAGCAATCACATATTTCTTCTTGTTTTTGTAGGCTCCTCGACCACACGTCCCACAAGAGAGGTGGTAATCAAGCCTACAACCAAAACTTTTCTAGCAAATAACTCCTACTCAAATAACGAAAGAGTTGATACTAAAAAAATGCATAAATAAGACACATAAAGAGGAACTGGAACTGTTGGGTTAGGCCCTAACACAATGATCCGAATCGGATCCAAAAAATACTATCAAGAACCTTGACTGTATCGAGTTAAACAAATCTTTAATGAAATCCAAAACAACATCAAAAACACCCTGAACCAGTGGCCATGGCAACCGACGTGGAACGACGAGGACCTCGGTCAAAGCGCGCTGACCGAGGCCCATGGAGACTGCGGAGGAGGTCAAAATAGCCCCTGGGAGCCCCAGATGGGGAAAAGGAGGCAATTTTGATGCGCGATTAGCGCTAATCCTGCATCGTTGGGCAAAAAAGGCTAAAATGGAAAAGCCTTAAGCACTCGGTCATGTTAGGAGCTGGAGAACCACGGGCAGAGAAATAAAAAGCTCTAAAGGATAAAGGTGGGACCCGCGCTCTGGAAAACCAGCGGTTTTGATCGGGGTGCCCTTGAATGGTAGGAGGTTTTGGAGGAGAGCGGAGCGATCCCACTCAGCGATCGACGCATGCCAGCGGAGGTGAGAGAAAAACCGCCGTGATCGCGCACTATCGGTCGAGCAATTCAACCACGCTTGACGTGCATATGACGTTGGATCTAGAGGAGCCCAGATCGAACGACTAAGATTGCTCCTGATAGAAAGAAGCGGAATCGACAGGGAATTAAGCCGCGATTTAAAGGGATTTGGAATCCGTTTGACCGCCACAGTGGAGAAAGAGTGTATCCACGACATAAATGAAGAAATGAATCAACGAGCACACTGGCGCTATTTCGATAGGGACATGTGGCACTCCCCGAGTGTTCATGTTGACACCGAACAGGGGAACACCAAGCACGACTGCAGAAGGAGAATCGATGCAGATGAGAAAGGAACCGAATAGGCATAGGGATCGAATGGTTAAAGCCATAAACAGAGACAGTAAAAAAAAAGAAGGAAGATTGAGAATAGTCCAAGTGACTAAGAGAGACAGTGAACAGTGAACCCCGAGAGGAGGATTGAACATAGGGAACAGTAAAGCAAGCAGAGGAGACAGAGGGCCGAGCTGACCACAGGCAGCATCGAGCACCAGAGAGCTTGAAGATTCAAGCCTTCACATAGAGGAATCTGTCCGGACTGAGCATCACATTTGGCTCTTTACACTGTAGACCAAGGGTCACAGAGCTGGTAGGAAGAAAAGAGTTTGTGAACTCTGAGTGGCTTGGGGAATCCAAGATCCACCCTTCCTAGCAAAATCTACTTCAGGAGAACTCACATTGAGTCCCTGTATTGTAATTTCTCTGTTGTAAGACACAATAAAAAATGGCCACCACTGAAGCTGGACCGGAGACGTAGCCCTGGAGAATAGGGTGAACTCCTTATTAAAAATTGTTTGTGTCTTTGTGTTGCTTACTGTATTTCTCTGCTGTCTTTCCATTTTGAATGTCTGTGTACTGGCAATCTGATCGATCTATTGCTTGAATAACACAGAACACACACCAGCACATGAGTCTGTAATACCTTTTGTTTCTGAGGTCACTCATAGGGTGATTATCAGATCACACAAGGGGACACAACCCTATGAGAAAAAATCAGATGTGAAGCAATAGTATACCTTTCGTTAACATAAAATGTTGTTCAAAATTATCATGCAATGATAGACTCAGGTTCCTAGTGCTTGATAGCACTTCACTGCCCAAAAATTCCAGTCCTAGTGATCCCTTATGCCTATTTAATTATACAAAGAGGATTGAGTGGAAACCTCCTTGGAAGGATGGTTTCTTTGCTCCAAAACGTATAAAAAAGTGGATCTATCTCCCTTATATCCTCGCATTCACTTGATTTCATTGGCGGCCAGTAGACCTCAAATAGTACATGAGTTTAAACGAGTGATTCTAAGCATCATTTCAAGCCAAAGGAGAGTAAATGCCGGGGAGAAGCCTCCTACACTTCTTCTGGATGCCTCCAATGTGCCTCTACATCATAAATGTACTAAAAATTTATATTTTTCATACACATTAACCACATTAGGCCATGAAGCATGGAAAACATACTTTAATGTTAGTATTAAATACATTATGGCCAAAACAATGTTAATTAATGTGAGAAAAGGATAAATTATAGGTTGGAGGATGGCTGAATGGGATTATAATATATCTATTGATGGGACCCATCACTTGTTGTTATGGTCCTCTAGGAGATGATGGTTAACTTAGAGAGGGCGTGGGATCTTTTATCACTCCAAGAAGCTCTCCTAGGTTGCAGCTCAGAGATGCCTCGTAACATATAATCTTCAATATTGTTCTCTGAACTATTGGAATGGATGATGGCTTGGATCAAGTCAGATGATTGTTTTAGCTCAATTTTTACTCAAGACATGCATGAACACCCTCAACTTTACAAGGTTTTAGACCACTCATGCTCAATAGTTTTTAAATTCAATGGATAGATGGAGAGTATCGACTGTACCAACAGATGCATACATAAACACATATGAATGGCCAGCTATAGGAAGTAAATGAAGTTTGTAAATCTAATTTATCAATGCAGATATAAGATGATAGTTATCTGGCATTAGACACAAAAGAAAACATGAACAACCTGTTCGAGTGCAAGCTTAGAACATATGAGAAAATGGAAATTGAA
This sequence comes from Pinus taeda, assembly GCA_000404065.3. NCBI lineage: Eukaryota > Viridiplantae > Streptophyta > Pinopsida > Pinales > Pinaceae > Pinus > Pinus taeda. The sequence goes on from APFE030167554.1 coordinate 336,182, forward strand.
CATGTAACAACAAAAGAAGCTTATATTGCTAAAATGAAGACGAGAAGCTTGAGTAGCGAAGTATCCACAGTCCCCAAAAGTTGAACCCTTGTTACACTAAATTTTCACATATTTATAGGCCCTTTACAATGCTCTCGAGCCTTCTGAGGCTCGAGAGGTCTTAATCTATCCCCTTTGTCTTTTTAACTGTCTGATGTCATGACTAAACATGCATGGGCTCGAAGGTTTCTTCTTCTAACAGCCAAGTAACTACATTCGGGTAGTTTGTTGCGCTGTCTGGGAGCTCGCTCATGAAAGCGATGCTCCATGATTGTTTTTGTTTTGGGCTGCATCGTGCTGTGGCCCTTTTTTTCCCTTTCCAGCCTCTAACTCCTAGCAACTGTTTCCCGGCCTCTGTTTATTGATGGCATGGGTATCGGGCTTATGAAATCCCTGCAACAACCCTTTGAAATCCCTTCAAATACTAATCAATTATTGTTTTCTGTTCTATACAGAAAACACTGCAACATTGTAAACTACCTCCAAGCTCTATTTATTTTGGACTTCAAAAGTCCTTAGACACTATCTATTCCTCTATCGGGTTTGCCCTCTGGGTCGCTATCGCATGTCGCACATGGCCTGTTCCCAGTCTTCCCTTTGTATTTTAGAAATATGTTAAAACACTGAAAATACATTAAAAAATGTCTTTGGTGGACCTAAAAATATTATATATTTTCATTCCCGAACCCTTTTAGGTCCGGGTCTTATTGCATCGGCACTGCTCAAAGGTTCCCTTTGTATTTCGTTAAATAACGAAAAACTATGAAAATGCATTAAAAATGGACTTTCTGCGGACTTCAATTTTATGCAATATCATGTATAATACCATCAGGTCTGATTCATCGGGTCGCATACATATATGTGTAAAGACCCCGCCCCATAATGTTTCTCCGATGCGATCTGATCACAATCGCATATCGCTCATGCCCCAGGCCATTGCTAGCGCTCCTTGTTAATCTCCGATAGTGATCCTGTGATGCAACATGGGTCGTTGATCTGCACACTTGATCAATGGTCCACGTTGCATCATTGATTGCGATCACAAGTTCCACACGGTCTGCCCCTAAACCGCCAATTGTGACCCGCCAATCGGAGATCGCTGACCAGGGTGTCGTCTGCCCAACCTTAAGTCCTCTTCTATGTTGGCCGATTGTGATTTTCCGATTAGATATGGGTCGTTGATCAGCGAGATCTGACAGCTGCTGTGCATTTCTTTGTTTATGCCTATGATACTTGGTTTTTTCACAGTTTTTTTTGGTTTTCTGCCTCCCGATAGTGCTTTTCCGCAATTGTGAGGGATCTTGGCATGCGATTGTTTTGATATTTGAATGATATTTAAGTAAATTTTGAAGACTTCGGTAGTGTTTTGGATCCATTTTGGGCCACATGCCGATAAGGTTAACATTGGCTCCTTCTGGGGGTGAAATCCTCCCTGTGAGGTTTCAAGAATCATAGAACAATGCCTTTCCTATAAAAACAAAATCCAATCTTCCTCCTAGTGTTCCATTGGGCATGGAGTCTATTTTGCAATAAAATAAAAACTAAAAACAAACATATTTACAATACCAAGGCTTTAAAGCCTTAAATGAAATAAAGTTTCAAGAACCGCCCATTGACTGCACTACCAAAAGCATATCCTCCTTCCAGACTGTGCAGAATAAAGGTATTGTTCTGCTAAATTTGAGCGATGACAAACTGACCTGTCCATAAGGAGTCAAACTTACCATGATTACCTTTCTTTTCCTTAAATGTATCCCATTTGAGAACCCAATCACCAACTTGGAAATTGTCCACTTTTTCCTTCCTGTCAAAGGTTTCTTGATTTTCTTCTGATGAGCTTTTGACTTCTCAACCAGCTACTCTCTGATCTACTGTAGTTCAACTAGGTTATTCATTCTCCTTACCATGTCATTCTCTTCATCTTTTTCTTCTTGTAAGAATTTGGCCACAGGGAGAATCAGCTGGATAGGGAAAACAACATCAGCACCATAAACCAGCTTAAATGGAGAATTTCCTATGGACTTTTTGATGGTAACTCTGTCAGCCGATAGTGCAAACTTCAACTTGGAATCCTAGCTCTTTTTGTTTTCCTCTAACAGTTTTTTGATTTCTTTCTCAATCAAAGGCAAATAAGAGAGGGCTGATAGGTCTTAATTTCTACTTAAAAGGGATGGTGTTCTTTTCCAGTGGAATCTTATGTTGAATGATGTTTGTGTCATAGGTTTTAAGATCACTGTATTCCCAGGAAAAAATATCAGCGAATTGCTTCATGAGGGTGCAATACTCAGAATTCTGGGCAGAAGACAAATGATTGGATAGATTTATGTATTTCGGATGGGCTGGGATCCCTATATTATGTTTACGAACAACAGACTCATTTTCTTTTTTGGCAAGCTTATAAGGTACATTTTTATGATCGAACAGCTTCTCTAGAGGCACAAATCCTTTGGGTATAGGGTTACTAGGCAACTGGACAATGCTTCCTCCGCTAATCTCATCTTTTAGCTTGGACTGGCCGCATTCTTCCATGGTTTAATTTTCTTGGTCGATGTGCGTTTCAGAAAATTCATCAACGACTTGTAAAACCCTATTAATTTTATCATCATCTTCAAAAAAATTCCAGTATTTGACATTGTCAGGCAGAGACAGACTATATTTCACCTGAACTTCATACGTTAATTTAGGAGGCAAAGGAGGAATAAACATGCTAGGAGACACAACAAGGGAATGGACAAGTTGGTTCTTCATTCTTGGGATGTAAGAAATGCTGAAAATATTAAAAGAGTCCTTGAGCTTCCATACCTCATCTTTGTATTCTTTTAGCCTTGGATGCTTTGCTTGGAAAGTTATATTGACCTACTAAATGATGAAGTCTGGGTCTCCAAACACTTTCAGGCCTTTGATGCCATTTCTTTAGCGACGTTTAAGCCCAATATTAATGCTTCGTACTATGCTATGTTATTTGTGACCTAAAAAGTTAATTTAAAAGATAAATGAATGAATTCCTATGTGGGGGACACAAGAACTACACCTGCTCCTGCAACTTCCTTAGAGCAAGCTCCATCAAAGAACATGTCCCAAATCTATGGGCCTTCTTCCTCTGTGATCTGGCAAACTGGGTTTTTAAGCTTCGTGGAGGTCACCTGAGATTCTTCAATTTGAAGAATACAAGCTCCAAAATTAGTGTCGACAACATAGACGGGATTATTAGTGGGATTCCTTTCATCGCTGATGATATAAGCCAATTGAGCTTCTCTGTATAATCTCCTGCTCTCACCTCAAAAAACTAGGACAGTAGCATAGGACAGATCATTTTGTAATGATCCACCTAATCTCTTGATCCAACCTCTGGAAAGTAACATGCCAAACTTGGGGGGTACATCTGCTTCCACAATATCCATCATCATGCTCTTCATAAGCAGCTAAGACAAAGTGATGGCTAGGTCCTTGATTAATCCCACGCATTTCACTTTTCTAGAGTCAAAAGAAAACAAGACATGATAAGGCTTGGTAAAGTCAAGACCCAACTCATCCATGATATCCTTGGGCATTAGATTATGGCTGGCTCTAGTGTCCAGAAGGCAGTTGTGAAGGGTTTTATCATGAATAGTCAGAGAGACATAGAATGATGGGGAGATGTCCTCATAATTTTCAATCATTGGGCTGAGAACAATGGCTGGTTTGTCATCTTGTAGATTTACACAGTCGGTGGAGGCTTGGATGGCATTAGGCTTAAGGGCCTCAAGGATAGATTTCTTGAAGGACTCATTCTTCACTAGTTCAATCAGAGGTATATGTATTCTTAGCTTCTAAATTTCTGATTGAAAACTAAAAGGAGAAGGAGACTTGTCAAGGTCTCCTACCTCGCGAGCTGGAGCTTTGAGGATGATGGGATCAACTGCCGGTTGTTTCTACTTATTAGCTTGTTGTATTGCAGGGACAGTAGCTTTATGAAAAGGAGTTTCCTTGACATTATTCATCTTCTACCTCAGATTATATCTATGCTGATATTTAGTTTGGAGAACAGCTTCACCATCCCATTCTTCGTTAATCTGGTCATTGAATAATGACTTTTCAAAGGCATCCGAGGTCAAAAAGGAGGCACTGCCTTTGTCTTCAAGACAATGGATCTCATCATCTTCTTCAAACTACTCTTCCTCCATGACTGCGTTCTGAAAAGGGTTCTTTACCCTTTGTTCTTCATTGGCATCTTTACTTCTTTGCGGAATCTACAACTGCTCATTTGCTCTTCTATATGGATTTGGATTTCTGGGAGCAAAGGTATTAGGAACTCTTCCTTTCTCAGAGTGCTGCTCAACTTTTAATTTGGATATTTCAGAGGCTAAAGACTCTATCATCTTAGTCATTTTATCTATCTTGGGATCTGAAGATGATGAAGACTCGCCCCTCTGTCTCCTCCTATCAACATTTCCCTTGAGCTTCTCTGTAGCCATGATGTTTGATTCTACTTCCAAGGCTACATCCTGCATATGAGCCAAAGTAGCACATCGCCTTTCCCTCAATAGTAGGCAGAAGTCAGAATCAAAAGCACTGGCATAGGTGAGTTTAGCAGAGGTAGTGGTGGGTTTTACTTCAGCTGGTATCTTGTTGTACATGCGGTTAAACCTCTTATTAAAATTAGACAACAACTCACCATTTTCCCTCTTTATGTTCCTAAACTCAGTGTGGTAGTAGAGGAGATCGTTCTTATCCCCCCAATGCTTTAGGAATGCATCATCTAAAGCCTTAATATCTACTATAGACCTTAGTGTTAGTTCCCAAAACCATTTTCTAGCCTCTCCATCTAGGCTTTGGACAAAGACTCTCATCCACACATCATCTCCACTAATGTCCAGGTTATCAGCATAGCTATAGAATGACTCAAGATGTTCCTCAGTTGTAACACCTTCAGTCCTAGTTTACTTAGGCCTATATTTATGATATTCTCCATTAGGCATGGCATTCAAAGGAGTGGGCAGTACTAGAGGTCCATATCTAGCAGCTATGATTCTTTCCATTTTGGTAGGTGCATGTGGTTCTACCATAGCTATGGTGGCTATAAGGGTACTGGCAATCTGAATGATAGAGGGCTGAGGAGTGACTGGTAAGACTAAAGGAGTATGATGGGTAGGAGGTGAGGTTTCCTTTGGGCTTACAACAAAAGGAGAACTTAAAGAATAAGGAGCTTTATGAGTCTCTAAGAGTTTTTATTCACTGCTAGTATTAGATGCTATACTCTCAACATGTATTTGTTCTATTGTAGGATTTTCTTGAAGAGATATGGAATATTGTTTAGGTTTACTTGAACTTGATGCTCCTTTCTACAATACCTTTCTTTCTTTGATGATTTTTTCAGGGTCGGGTACTGGGTCAGCTTGTGGCTTCTGAGGATTTCTCCAAGTATGCCTCATAAGCTAAGCCAAAACTATGAAGTGGAGTCGCCAAGAGGTTCATCCTTCAGTAAAGTCACAAGATAGATGATTGCAACTGAAAAAGTGTCCAGACTTTGTCTATCATCAGAGCTAGATCTCGATCATCTCGTCTCCCAGGGAAACTGAGCTTCAATCTCCTCTCCCCAGCAACGGTGCCAATTATATTATAACTCTAGGAAGCTCTCCTAGATTGCAGCTCGGAGATGCCTAGTAACATATAATCTTCAATATTGTTCTCTGAACTACTGGAATGGATGATGGTTTGGATCAAGTTGGATGATTGTTTCAGCTCGGTTTTTACTCAACACATGCATGAACACCCTCAGCTTTACAAGGCTTTAGACCACTCATGCTCAATAGTTTTTAGATTCAATGGATAGATGGAGAATACCAACTGTACCAGTAGATGCATACATAAACACATATGAATGGCCAGCTATAGGAAGTAAATGAAGTTTGCAAATCTAATTTATCAATGTAGAGATAAGATGACAGTTATCTGGCATTAGACACAAAAGAAAACATGAACAACTTGTTCAAGTGCAAGCTTAGAACATAAGAGAAAATGGAAATTGAACATGTAACAACAAATTAAGCTTATATTGCTAGAATGAAGATGAGAAGCTTGAGTAGCAAAGTATCCATAGTCCCCAAAAGTTGAACCCTTGTTACTCTAAATTTTCACATATTTATAGGCCCTTTACAATGCTCTCAAGCCTTCTATGGCTCGAGAGGTCTTAATCTATCCCATATGTCTTTTTAATTGTCTGATGTCATGACTAGGCATGCATGGGCTCGGAGGTTTCTTCTACTAATAGTCGAGTAACTACATTCGGGTAGTTTGCTGCACTGTCTGGGAGCTCGCTCATGCAAGCGATGCTCCATGATCATTTCTATTTTAGGCTGCATCGTGCTATGGCCCTTTTTTCCCTTTTTGGCCTCTGTCTCCTGGAAACTATTTCCCATCCTCTGTTTTGTGATGGAATGGGTATTGGGCTTATGAAATCCCTGCAACGGTCCTTTGAAATCCCTTCAAATACTAATCAATGAATGTTTTCTTTTCTATACAAAAAACACTGCAACACTGTAAACTCTCGCCAAGCTCTGTTTATTTTGGACTTCAAAAGTCCTTAAACACTGTCTATTCCTCTATTGGGTCTGCCCTCTAGGTTGCGATCGCATTTCACACACGACCTGTTCCCAGTCTTCCCTTTGTATTTTAGAAATACATTAAAACACTGGAAATACATTAAAAAATGGCTTTGGCAGACCTGAAAATATTATATATTTTCATTCCCGAACCCGTTCAGCTCTAGGTCTTATCGCATCGACGCTGCTCCAAGGTTCCCTTTGTATTTCGTTAAATAACGAAAAACTACAAAAATGCATTAAAAATGGCCTTTCTACGGACTTCAAATTTTATGCAATATCATGTATAATACCGTCGGGTCTGGTTCATCGGGTCGCATACATATATGTGTAAAGGCCCCACCCCATAATGTTTCTCTGATGCGATATAGCAATGCGATCTAATCGCAATCGCATATCACTCATGCCCTAGGCCATTGCTAGCGCTCCTTGATAATCTCTGATAGTGATCCTACAATGCGACGTGGGTCATCAATCTACGCATTTGATTGACAGTCCACATTGCATCGCTGATTGCCATCACAAGTTCCACATGGTTTGCCCCTAATCCGTCGATTGCCTCCATTGATTACAACCCGCCGATCGAAGATCGCTGACCAGGGGTGTCTTCCGCCCAACCTTAAGTCCTCCTCTATGTTGGCCAATTGTGATTTTCTGATTAGATCTGGGTCGTTGATCGGCAAGATCTAATGACTGCTGTGCATTTCTTTGTTTATGCCTTCAATACTTGGTTTTTCCACTGTTTTTTCTGGTTTTCTGCCTCCTGATAGTGCTTTTCCACCATTCTGAGGGCGCTTGGCATGTGATTGTTTTGATCTTTGAATGATCTTCAAGCAAATTTTGAAGACTTCGGTAGTGTTTTGGATCCATTTTGGGCCACATTCCGATAAGGCTAACATGATCTATTGTTAAAAATTTGCCCTGAATGGAATATATGTGTGACCAGTGCATCTATCCACTCGAGGGTTTTGGCAGCCATCTAGCATCCCAAACTTATTAACCTTCAAGAATTTATTTCCTCTGCAAGGATCATTCTGATAGGATTTCCTACTCATTTACACATTATCAATATATATGCCCCTTATTCTAACTAAAATAATTTGTGGGATCATATGAACCAATGTGGTTTGAGGGATTTGAGTTCATTAATTCTTGTTGGAAGTGTTAATGTGGCTATGGATTTTGATGAGGTTTAGGGGACTAAGAGAAAGGTGGATATGATGGGGATGTATTTTAAAGAAATTATTTAATAAAAATATGATGAAGGACATCATCTTGCTCTCAAATAAACCCACAGGGAGGAATGGTCATATCAAACCATAAGTGATTTCAAAGAGATTGGACCATTTCTTTGTTCAATTAGATTTGGAGGCCACCCTGATAAGTTTTAGCTCATGGGTTATTTTTTCAAATATGTCTGATCATGATCCAGTTTTCCTAATGTGGTCAAGTGAAAATGACTGAAAGTATTTTCTTTTAATGTTTAACCATTCTTGGTTAAAACAAAAGAATTTCAATGATCTAGTAAAAACCTCTTGGAATAAGCCTCTCACTTTTCCGGTGCATAACAAGATGGAAGCTATTAGTTATAAACTAAAATTATTAAAAAAAGGGTAATTCAAAGCTAGAAAAGGAGGAAAAAAGGAATTTGTTTTAGAATTGATCAACATAGACTATGAAATGATGACTTCGAATGACCCATGAAATCACATATTATTTCTCAGAGATCACAAAAAAGAGATTATTGGTTTTAAAGGAGAGAAAGAGGAAATTTTTTAAGATGAAGGAGGAGGAATTATGGTTGAAGAGAAGAGTCATTTGGGTGGTGGAAGTAGATAAGAATACCAATTTATGTCATAGTCATGCATCAAAAAGAAGAAAGGAAAATTTAGAATGGGGAATTTGGGATGGAGAGGGTAAATATATCACATCACAATAAAAAAAACAATAAGAGGAAATTAATTATTTTAGAAAACAATCCAAAGAAAGAGAAAGTTAAAACTATTCAAATCAAATGGATTTCATCCAACACTTTCCAAGAATATTTGATGTCAAGGATAGTGATCACTTGGGGAGGCCAATTTCTAAGGATGAAGTAATAGAGGCCTTGAAAGCATGTTCCAGGGATAAAAGCCTTGGTACAAATGAATGGTGTGTGGATTTATTTTTACATTTTTCTATCTAATGATTAATGATCTTCATGAGGTGGAACAAGAATCCCATATTCTATGCTCGTTTGCAAGTTCTATTCATGCCACATTCATTACCCTTATTCCTAAATTTTGAGGCCTTCTACCTTTGCGGATTTCAGTCCCATTTCATTATGTAACTTGATGTACAAAATAATTTCTAAAATACTTACTAATAGGTTCAATTCCACTTTGTCAAAACATATTTCTCCGAAGCAATTTCGTTTTCTAGACAAAATACATATACAAGATGCAGTTGCTATGATTCAAGAATGTATCCCTTATATTAATTCCCATAATATGGAAGCATGCCTATTTAGGATAGACTCGGTTAACGCATATGATAGTGTGGATTGATAATTTTTATGATTGATTCTCCATAAGATTGGGATCAGAGTATAGGTTATAAAGTGGATAATGGCTTGTTTTATTTCAGTAAATTTTGTGGTCATTCATTAATAGCCTTCCTAAAACATTTTTTAAGCCATTGAGGGGTCTCAAATAGGGATGTGCGTTGTCTCCACTTTTATTTCTGCTAGTTATTGACTGACTAAGCGAGATGATTGAGGATGCCCACTCTAAGGGCCTAATTAAAGGTTGTAGGTTTAAAATTAACATTATCCTTACACATTTGATGTTTGTGGATGATTTCCTCTTCATAGGAGAGGTCACAATTACGTAATGGTATACTTTAAATAGATTATTTTTTCTTTTGTTGAGGCATCAAGCTTATTTATGAACAAAAGTAATAAAATTTGATATCAACATCCAAATATGAGGCAATGGTCATGGAGATTACTAGAAAACATGAGGTAAGTATGATCTCTATGGATGATGGTTTTTGATATCTCAGTTTTATGTTGAAATAAAACAATTATGGAAATAAGGATTGGGATTGGATGTTTAGGAAACTTGAAAAGAAGTTGACTTTGAGGACAAATAAGTGGCTCTCTTTGGGTAGGAGGTGTATATTAAAAAATTTTGTTTTACAAAATATATCAGTGTATTGGATGCATCTCTAAAATATGCCAAAAGTGTTCATTTGTAAAATCAACTCTATCATTGCCAAGTTTCTCTGGTTTGGGCCAGGTAACATGAGGAAAATACATCTTGCTCGCCTTATCATGATTTCTCGTAAGGTGGTAGCCAGTGGTTGGGGTATAAAGGATACAAAATGTTTCAAGTGGGCATTACTGATAAAGAATTTATGGAGGGATTTAAGCAACAAAGGTTAATGGCAACAAATTATAAATGAGAAATATTTAAAAAAAAATATGATATTTATATCACAGAAGGAGCACATGAAAAAGGAAAGATCATATATTTGGTGGACTATGATGATGATTAAACACTGGTTACTTGGGAGTCTAAGATGGGAGGTGGGTTCAGGTACAATGGTTGAGATTGGATTGGATGCAATTAAAGGTCTAGTTTGTGACCATTCGTTATCTGCCCCTCCTCGAAGTCATATACATAACATCGGTATTTTATTTCTTAACCAAATATATGCTGATAATTTTTATTTTCATGTTTCATACCCTTGGCTCAATGCTAGAGAGATTGGCCTCACAGAACCTTTATCTAGTGAACGGGATAAGAATATTTTATAGGTAAGCTTAGTAGTTATTACTTTATCTAATGAAGGGGATCATATGTCATGTGAGGGTCATGTATATCAGGGAAATTTTTTAGTAAAATAGATATATGCTCCAGTCTTTCCAGGTAGTGGCTCAAATATTGACTATTAATGGTTTTAGAATTATTGGAAATGGGCTATTCCAAAAAAATTAGAGTGTTTTTGTTGGTTGATTTTACGTAACAAGATTCTCACTTGGGAAATTCTCCATAAATGAGGTTTTTTAAGACCTCGAAGATCTAATTTATGCATTACAAATAATGAGGATGTGGGACATATTTTTCTCACATGTCCTTTCATTATTTATGTTTGGTTCATGGTTATGCATATGCTCAATCTTCTTGCCGTCTGGGGTAAGAGTTCGATTGAGAAACATATCACTCACTGGTTTGAGGAATACAAACAATATAGTGCTCTATCCTTTTATATTCTTTGGGTAATATGAAGAAGCCGAAATGGAAATATTTTTTAATAGATTGAGACAATTGTGAGAGGCACATGTTTGAAGATTGTTGATTTTTTTAAGGAGATAGACCCAAGAAAGAAGATCCTGGCTAAGAGATCTATCAAGTTTAAGGAGGTTCTAGATTCCCAATTAGTTACTTTGGCAATGCATCATCACGAATGATTTTTGGTTATGGAGCTTATATTTTCCTAAGGCCTGGAATGTTTTACCATTTCTAGTGGGCAAGTGGCACTGGTACTAACATTCGTGTTGAGCTTATAGTTGTTTGGGGAGTCCTCATATGTACTAAGTGGCTTGACATTGATGACATAGATGTGTTTGGAGATTCAAAAGTGATCATTAACTAGGTTCTGGGGCTTTCACATTTTGAACCATTGTTAATCTCTAATTGGATGCAATGTATTAGGACACTAGAAAAGACTTTTCAGAGATTGTTGCCTATATCTACAAGGAGCAGAACCAGGTATTGGATTGTTTTTCATAGGAAGGGTGCTCTCGATCACCAAGCAAGATCAAATTTTCAAGTTTTGTCAGTGCAACACTAGAATATTTGGTGATTATCAAAATTCTATAGCTACAATGACATAGATCCTACAAAATTTGTGTTGATCAATTGTCTTGTTTTTTTGTTGGTCAATTGTCTTGTTTTACATTTTTTTTTTTTAAATTGATTCTTACAATGAAATGGAATGGATGTAATGCTAAAGATAAAAATATGTAATAGAAAGTTATTTTAACATAAAGAGGGACAAATAAGTAGACTTTATGTTATCATAGAACGTTTTTAAGGGATATTGTAATTGAAGATACAACCCAGATGATCATAGACCATATAAATCATATTTAAGTAATTTTTACTAAAAAAAAGTATGTCCTTTTTTTGTTTTTTTTTGGAAAAAATCAACAAGATTACCATGTAGAGCCACCACGAGGTACTTAAACCACACCATGAACACCAAGGGGAATTTACAAAGAGTCAGAATTGCCAAGTCCCCCAATGGATGCCACCCAGGGTATCATCCGACCAAATTCCAATGTCACCAAAGTACTAAGGTAAATTCCAACAAGTTGCATACCTCGAGCTCCCTCCATAGTGCCAACCCTCCCTAGATAGAGAAGACAACTCCACAAACGAAAAAACACATTGTCGACACCCATAGTTTCCCTTACATAGAGCACTTAAAGCTAAATTGTTAAACTCAATTAATGCCAAACTTTGCAGTTGCAATATCTCCCACGCTTATGCAGGGGAATAAATCCCCATGCTTTCCTTATTGAAATACGATATGCTTGTATGGACTCAATATATCTCCTCGATACACATTATCTTGGGATCCGTGCACCCCCATTGGGGAGACAAATAGACACACTATTAATTAGAATGGGAAAAAGATATACCTACAATAATGCGAAAAAGGTTTAATTATTATCACCAAAAATAAAAACCTTCAATAAAGTGAACTAATGATAATCATTAGTGGACTAATAATAATCATTATAAGTGCATGAATCAAGAAGTAACAATCAATGTATCAATTGAGGAAAACAGAGATTATAATTTATTCACAACATTAGTTTGTGTCACTTTGCACTAGAAGATAAGGTTTTGAGTTTGATTTGACAATAGTGTTCATATTATTTTTAAAAGCACAAATATACATTAACCGTTTTTTCATTAATTTAAGAAAACAGATTAGTAATATAAACTCAATATTTTCTGATTGTTAAGTGGAAGGTTTATACTCTATAAGTGAAAGGTTTATTAAAAATTTTGGGCATTTCCACACTTCATAGGATTCATTTTGGAAGCAATATTAACAACACAAATTCAAACTATGAAAATTTACACATTTTTTTCTCCTTTAGTTAATTATTTTAAGTTATTTGTAAAATTACTATTATTTAATCAATGATAATTCGAGTTGTGAAAAGTTACACAAATATTTCGAAAATTTACACATTTTTTTCTCCTTTAATTAATTATTTTAAAATATTGGTAAAATTATTAATAGTTAGTCAATTGATTTTTTACTGGCAACTACAATGATGACTTCTATAATTTCTAATCTTTGATCAATATTATAATAATGGGAGCAAGGTTCATTCTCTATATAATTTTTATTTTATCAATGTTGTTCTCATTTCTTTTAGATGGATAGACAACATTACCCATTAAAAATGGATTCCAGTTCACTTGACAAGGATTTGTCTCTTACCATGAATGATTTGATGACTTGTAAATTTTACATTCTAGGTAATGAATTTAATAATATTAACTTCCCCCTCCCCCCAAAAAATAACATTAGAGTAGAGTAAAATTTAAATGAAATAACAATCCAAATAAATTGAACACTCATTTAAAAGAACAACCGTTATACCTAGCTATAGGATGAGCTTGAATTCTGATCCCGGCTATAGAGCGAACTTGAAATTCAAACACGGGGTGAGATGAAAGGGCAACCAATATTTTTGGAGCTATAGCTCTATTAATGCATGGGGGTAGTGTATGCCACCCATTGTATCTTTTACTTGGCTAAATCCAAGGGTTGGCACATACTACCCACATGCATTAATGGAACTATATCTCCACAAATATTGATAACCAGATGAAAGTTAGAGGACGAATTCTCTACATCATCTGCTTCTACCAGATTAATATCTCATAAATGATAATTGTTAGATGTAACTGCTCGTATCACTTAGAGTTCACTATAAGACACCTTGAAGAAAAATGGGATGGGTTTTTGTTTGTTATGAACCATATACCTCATCTATGTACACTTAGGTATGGAGTTTGATGGGAAAATTACTTATGATGGGGTGATTTCCCTATCAAATATAGTTAAACAAGATTCGGTTCGTCAACATTGTTTTGTTAAAATGATCAAAATGGGCACTAGAATTGCAGAAATTGTCAAATTTAACAGGTGTTTTAGATTTCAAATTCCTGCATTACTCGAGGTTGTCACTGTTGGTGTACATGCAGATTAAATTATCATAAAACATACTTAATTTGACTTATATGTAGTGCTTTCATGTGGTGTACATGCACATTAACATAGCATAAGCAACACTTATTTTTATCTAGCTTTATATAGCTTTAGTGCTTGCATATAGTTAAATTTAATTTCGCTTCTTTATGTATTGATTCTTTCATCACAAGTGATTATACAAAATTCATTCTCTCTTCAAATTTTTTTTAGTTCTTACAATTTTACTTCATTATTCTCCTGTTAGGTCTTAACTGTGCATGCTCTAATAATTTACCATGGTATCAGATTGATGAGGGTCTTAGAGAAGGTGCATGAACATTTTTTTTTTAGGGTTGAAGATCAAAGCATTCGAAACTACTAGGAAATTGAAAGTGACATAATTTTACACAAATTAAAGGTGTCAAAAATTGTCAGAGAATTGAATTGGTGAAATAATGGAATTCCCAACTTCTGTGATTCTCACTCCATACAATTACTATGAATTTAATTTGATGATATTGCTTCATGTTAGGAGCAAAGGCTTGTACTAGATAGTCATGGGAATTGAGACAAAACCAATGTTCGATTGGATTAACAGATTTGGCATGGAATATGTAAGTTTGTGTCTATCTTCGTCTCGTGGCATTATTTATTAGATCATAAATATAGATTTGTCACATGAAATATGGACTACATTGAAAGGATTATATGGTGATGAACATGATATAGAAGAATACCATTTGGAGATAGAGAGCTTGATCTATCATAGAAGGCATGAAACTGGTGAAGAATTTTTCAACAATATTGACATATATACTCAAGACGGTGTTGCACATGAAGAATTTGCTTCTTCTGTTGCTCATTTAGCTATTACAGATGAGAATTTAATCCCATCCAATAATGAAGATGTCACACATGAGGACATATCTTCCTCCACCGCTAATGGGAAATCAACTATAGATGGAGACATTGTTTTTGAAAGCACAGAAGAGGACTTTAATTCCTCTACTATTGATGATGTTGATGATGTCAATGTAGTGAGGTTCAACTTGATGCTACCCCACATACACTCTCAGTCGTAGAGTTATGCATGGCCATGCATGCATCCAAGGGGGAATCTATAACACTATGGATGTACATGCATGCATTCATAGAGAGGAAGGAATGATTGCACATGCATGCATCCCTAGAGTAAGGTATTCTCATACATGAATCTATGGTACATGAATTTGATCATCAAACACAAGTTGAAGTTGCAGGGAATCCATATTGGCATGCAACCATGGATAAGTAGAATCAGTCCTTGATCCAAACATGGAAGTTGATACCACTACCTTTGAAAGGGAAACTGCTTCCTCCCGATCCATTTGTAGAGTAGTCCACCTCCATCTATGGACTTAGTTTGAGATTTGACCCAATTTATTGGTCAAGCAACAAGCATGTTGTTATTGCATTATCATCAACAGAGGTCGAGTAGAGAGGACTATTCAATGCCACCATTCAATCCATTTGGTTGTAACATTTTCTTTCTGAGTTTGGTGTCATTGTTGATCATTCGACTTTGATATGATGCGACAATCATAGTACCCTAAAGTTTTGCAAAGTTCCAATGCAATGACAATGGACCAAACATATTGAGTACGACATGCACTATATTAGAGGATTGATTCATGATGGGACCATCAATTTACAATATTGTCCTAGTTCTGTATAGACTCCCAACATCTTTACCAAGACTTTTACTAAGCAGATGTTTTACTTTCTACGGGATCGTCTAGTGGTGAAGGACACAATTCTCTAGGAATAATCTTTTCCTTTAACTTTGCATC
>APFE030167554.1:356248-432787 GCA_000404065.3 Pinus taeda
ACCCTTCACTGCAAAGCCTTCAGGTTGCTTCATGTAGATTTCCTCTTCCAAATCCCCATGAAGAAATGTTGTCTTCACATCCATATGTTCTACCTCAAAATCAAAAGAAACAACAACAGATAAAAGTAATCCAATAGAAGTTACCTTGGCAACAGGAGAAAAAATATCACCAAAATCAATTCCCCGCACCTGGGAATAACCTTTTGCTACCAACCAAGCTTTGTATTTCTCCACTTTTCCTTCTGCATTTGTCTTCCTTTTGAACACCCATTTTCTGCTAATGGGTTTCCTTCCAGCCAGCAACTCCGCTAGATCCCAAGCCTCATTTTTGTGCAAAGATTCCATTTCATCAACCATGGCCTCTTTCTAGAGTTTTCCATCCTCTGAATCTACTTCTTCCTTCATAGTTTTGGGATCATTGTCAGTAATAGATAAAGAAAAATTTAAACAGAAAGCAGATGGACTATACCTTTTAGGTTGCCTTCTTTCTTGAACTGATCTTCTCACAGCCGGAGTTTATGGCTCTTCATCTTTTGATTCCTCCTCTGCTGTAGAGTCTGATTCTTCCTCCTTTAGCTCAAAATCTATCTTTTCAAGTTCCTTTCGTTGGACTTCATGTTTAATAACATCTTTCACCTCTCTGAACACCACATCTTGGCTATACACAACCTTCTGTGTGATTGGGTTTCAAAGCTTATAACCCCTTAAACCATCCATATACCCAATAAAGATGCACTTTTTAGATTTACTATCCAACTTGGTTCGTTTCTCCTTTGGAACGTGTACATATGCATCACATCCAAATACATTGAGATGTGAAAGAGAGGGTTTCTTACCAATCCATACCTCTTGTGGAGTCTTATCCTCCAACACTGATGAAGGTGACCTATTGACTAGGTAACATGTAGTATCCACCGTCTCTTCCCAGAATTCCTGTCCTAACCCAACACCACTGAGCATGCTTCTTGCCCTTTCCATCAACGTCTTATTCATTCTTTCTGCAACAACATTTTGCTGAGGTGTACATGGAGTAGTCTTTTGTCGTGCTATACCACACTTCTTATAGAATTCTTCAAATTCCTTGCTGCAAAACTCTCCACCATTATTTGTACTCAACACCTTTATCTTCTTCTCTGTCTGATTTTCCACGAGAGCCTTAAATTCTTTAAACCTGTCAAAGGCTTCAGATTTCTTCTTAAGGAATATATCCATGTATTCCTTCAGAAGTCATCTATAAGCGATACATAGTACACAGACTTACCCAGTGATGGAACCTTCACATGTCCAAACACATCACTATGCACATGTTCTAATATCTGTTTCGCCCTCTTACCACCAGAGGGGAAACTCACCCGATTCTGCTTCCCATATACACAATTTTAACAGAAATCAAAGTCCAGAGAGCTATTACTCATACCTTCTACCATACCTTTACCACGAAGTATGCGAAGGCCCTTCTCCCCAATATGTCCAAGCCTTTGATGCCATAGCATGGTCTTCTCTCCAAAGACCACTAGATTTTTAGCTCCACTTTCAGGAACCACAGAACTGTTGCACCCATCAACAATAGTGCTACCTTGTAGCTTGTACAGAGTTCCACTGCGAACTCCCTGCTTCAATACCAGTGCTCCTCAAACCATCTTGCAAGTATCCTTCTAGAACACTATTTTTACACCTGCATCGTCCAACTTACTTACAGAAATTAGATTTCTGGCTAATGCAAGAATATGTAGAACACCTGGAAGTGTTCTAACCCTTCCACCTTGCAACTTCAACTTTACTTTTCCGCGACCAATGATTCTAGCCTTCCTATCAACCCCCAAGAAGACATCACCACCATCATATTTCTCATACTCGCAGAACCACTCTCTATGGGTAGTGAAGTGAAAGGATGCACCTGAGTCAATCAACCATGTCTCCTGATCTACATGTGTACTTGATGAAGCCATGTACACATGCACACCTTCATTTGAGGTGGTTTTCGCCTCTGTAGAATGAGCATCATCAGATCCCTTTCCTTTATCAGGAGCTTTAGATTTATAGTCCCTTTTGAAGTGCCCTTCCTTTCTGCATTTCCAACACACCACCTTTACAAGTTTTCTTGGAGATTTAGATCTTTCTTTATATTTAGATCTCGCACTCGATAACTTATTTTTGTTTCTATTCTGGGACCATCCTTGTACAGACAAGGCATCACCATTCTGGCTCTCCATATTTTTCCGTCTCATTTCCTCTGCCAGCAAGGATGAGATTATTTCATCAAAATGCAAGGCAGTTTCATTTCTACCTATTGCAATAACTAGACTATCCCACAAATCTGGTAGAGAACACAACAAACTGATGCACTTATCTTCATATGAAATTTTAATATCAACAGATGCTAACTGACTTACCATAGTATTAAATTCATTCATATGCTCTTTCACCAAGTCTCCATCTTTCATCCTCAGGTTATACAACTTTTTCCATATGAACGGTTTATTCACTAGAGACTTAGATTGGTACAAAGTCCCTAACTTGTCCCACAAAGCCTTCACTGTAGCTTCCCCTGATACATTCAACACTACTGAATCTAAGACACATAATCGTATTGTGCTCTTTGCCTTCCCATCCAACTTCTTCCATTTTTCATTGGTCACTCTTGTTGGTTTAGTACTCGGATCTACCGCAATCCACTGATCTTTATCCACCAACAGATCCTCCATATTGAGTTTCCACAACTCAAAACTCTGACCATTGAACTTCTCGATCTCTATCTTTCCACTGCTCACCATCTTCTTTCACCACCAAAATCGATCTCGTAGATCTCCCACCGAACAGGGTCTACCACAGGCCCGAGCGAAACCCCTCAGCAACAAAGGCGTCCCCTTGAAGCCAAAACAACTGTAATACCAAATGTAGGTTTTAACCCCATACAGAAACTACCTCATACGAATTCTAAAACACAGAAAATAAACAATGTGAGAGAATAACACATAAAACACATATACACAGAGATTTTACCCTTGATCCCAAAACCGGGACTACTAGCTTGATTTTTCATTATGTTCCTTTCAATGTTATAATACATATTTATACATGTCGAAGCATCCAATACCATGGACCGAAAACCATCCCGTCTAAAAAACATGTGTGAAAATCATGCATAAAACCATAGGTGGGTCCGCCCAACCTAACATAGGGTCCAAAACCAAAATTTTTCGTGGCGCTACCCCTGACCCCAAAAAATGGGGTTACCAGTACACCTCAAACCCCTTGTGACCCCCTCCCCCTCTAACCCCCAATTAACTACATGGGCTAGTTGTGGAAAGAATATAACACAACCCAACATAATATTTCCTACACTAGATCATCAATTTGAGTGTAGATGATGTTTTCTTGAAATTCTATTCAATTACTTACTCTAGATGCATTGATTTTAGTGTAGATATTGATTTCTAATCCTATTTAATTCCTTTCTCTAGATGCATTGATTTCAACATAGATATTTATTTCTAATCCTATTTGATTTCTTTCACTAGATGCATTTATTTTAGTGTAGATTTGGATTTTTAATCCTATTTGATTGCTTTGACTGAATGCATTGATCTAAGTGTAGATGTTTATTTCTAATCTCATTTGATTGCTTGCATTAGATGCATTTCTTTTAGTGTAGATATTTTCTAATCTTATTTGATTTCTTGCATTAGATGCATTATATGTTGTTAATATTGACATTTTATATTATTAAGAAACAATATTTTCAAGATATAGATAGTAATACCTAAAAGGACACTATTCAGAATTAATTAGTTGTCAAAATTTGCAATACCTAAATGAAATAGATGTGAAAAATCAATCCTCCTACAAAGTGAAAATTAAAACTTAACAACATCGCATCCTTTCCACATTACCAAATAATTACTAATAAGCAATCAAATATATTCAAAATATATTCAAAATTACTAATAAGTAACTGCATAGAATAATGTATTCATAATATTTATAAGAGGAAAATATATATTTATAAACATTCAAAACAAATCAAAATATTCTTGAAGGAGTTGCCATAATTTTTTGGAGAAACAAATAATGTAAATATTTTATAATTCTAGCCACTCATAAAAAAAAAAGTCAAAAATACATTATTTCTTGACTTTGCTTAATAGACTATAGATAAAAAATTATCAAAATGTTCTTGAAGGAAATAAATTATTTCAAACATTAGAAAAGAAAAAATATTTCGAGAGTAATCTTGATGTAATAAATTATTAAAACTACTTTTCAAGATATATTTAGTAATACCTGGAGGGACACTCTTGAGAATTAATTAGTTGTCAGAAGTTTTGATACCTAAATTTAAATGAAATAAGTGTACAGTATCAATCCTCCTACAAACTATTGACTAGATTGTCTCCCTTCTTCATCACCAACTAATTACTAATAAATAATTACATACACATATAAATATATAACACAACAACTGTAACATCCAAAAACATTTTCATCCAAATCCAAGCACATAATCACACAAACCACTCAATGCATCCAAGCACATATGTACAGACCATTAAAGGCAAGCAACACAGACTAAATTAAATAAGAGAATGATATGGTCATGCCAAGCAAAGAAAACATAATGTAAATTTTGAAGTTAGTGTCAATAATATACATAATAATGATAATATAAAAATGTGACATTTTTTCCCTCAATTGGAACTAGCTTATATCCATCTAACACTGGATAATAAAGTGGACTAATGATAATTACTATAAATGTATGAATCATGAAGTAACCATCTATGTATCAATTAATTCACGAAGATAGACACTCTAATTCTTGAATTATTAGCTTGTGTCACCTTGAATTAGAACATTACGACTTAGAGTAAAAGTTTTAACTTTTTTTTTGGGAAAAGAAAAAATTATTCATATTATTTAAAAAAAACACAAATATATATTCATCATTTTTGTTATTGGTATGTCATTTGGGAAATTATACCAGTGATATAAGTTTAAATTATCTAGAAATGTGAATGGTTCATAACATAAAAATCACATACTATAGTTAAAAACATAAAAACAACATTAAATTAGAGCATTGAGGCACAATGTTAGCATGTTGGTCTTCATTATGCATATATATCCTCTGGACCTAATTGGTTTGGCTCTCTATCAATGTCGGGTGAGGAAAATCCCACATTTGTTAGGTTCTTAGAAAGTAGTATGGAATTTCTATTAAGTTTATCAACTCTCTTGAGTAGCTTGGTCATGCATATGATTACTCTTATTGTGTCTATTCACTATCTATGAGGACTCTTCCCATTAAGGATTTTATGTTTTATGTTCTAGTACAAATTAACAATTTACATATAGGAGGTTGTTCTAGATCTGGTAGAATTCCCAACATCAGGTATCCATTATGTTCTCTCCTTCTTTATGTGTTCATAAAGGATGAATCCTCAATATTACTTGAATTTTTCCTCCACATCAAAAATAGCCCTTTGGACAGCTGCAAGGATTATGTCCATATGGCGTACCACATTTACCATAGTAGATACTTGGCCTGATGTGTGGTGAACAAGAGATGCACTAGTATTAGAAGGGGGGGGGGTGAGATCAGGTCATCACCATCTACATTCTGTTGAGGCCCTAATGATCTCCATCTAAGGATGATGGAGGGAATAAAATAGGGGGTGGGGAAATATAGAAGTACCACTCTAACAAGCTAGGTGAAAAGTAACAATTTCCTAATAGGTTGAATAAGTTATGGCTACAAGGGAGTTGAGAAATGGCTAGGGTGGAAAGAACTGGAGTGTGTGGTAGAAGGGAAATGTCTAAGAGAGTGAACCTAGAATGGAAAGAAGAAACCAGGCGGACTCTGAGATTTCTATTATAAAAAAATGAAGGTAGCCACCGTTGCATTAAAAAAATCAATAGAAATGATATGACACATAAAACATCATTTTCTACACTTGTTCTCATTTTTATTGGTGAGAAACTCGTTTTTCATGAAACTATTGTTTTCTTACAGTGAACTGATGCAAAACATTCTTTGGTTTTCCCTGCAATGATTTGGTTTCTTCTTCATTTCGTAGTTTCCTATCCTAACTCATGCAAGGTCCTATTAACTCTTGTTCCAAAATAAAACTGAATGCAGAACGTACTTCATGCAAACTAGCTTCCTCTTCTGGTAAGGGAAGCTTTGAGGAAAATTTAAACTGCTGAGAGGAAAATAGATTCAGTAGGTGAAACCAATGCATAGTTTAGATCCAACAATAAGAGAGGAGGAAGTGAGTGTGACAAGGAGCCATAGTTAGCTTCACACCCCCAGTCAATTAGCTTTGTAAAGATTTGGTAAGACAATTAAATGACTCATGATTTATTTGTTTTTCGAGTGGCATTAATCAAACACTTTGCAAAAAAACATCATCATTTGTCTAGTTGTGGACAAATTTATAAAATGAAGAAGGAGGTGATGGGATATACTATATAACTGGTGAATGTTAGGACATCCTATATAAGTAGTGAAAGTTAGCAGTTTATGTCTTGAAATTTCAACTAGTAGATAGATGACAAGCATCCCTTTATTCAACATATTTATTTGTTTGTTATTTTTGTTTTTACATTATTTTACATTCCCTTGTTATTTTTATTTTTATATACATGTTGTTTTTGGTAAAATGTTATTTGCTCATTTCTTTATTAGAATTGCATTATTATATTTTGTGATCTAAAATATATTTATAATACATAATTAAATTCAAAATCATGAAATTGTTCAAAGGCAATTATAAAAATTTAACCAACTTAAATATTATATTCCAAAAATTTCTAATGATATTTCAAAGTCATTAAAAGGCATATTTGCAATTTGTTTTTTTTTATAGAATTGAATAATTAAATATAGTGTTTAATGTGCTATTATATTTCATTACATGTGTCAATTTCTCATTATGTCATACTGCATCAATGTTGTTTATGGTGTCATCATCTTCCATGCTCTATTTTGTTGAAGAATCTAGGGCAAATTAGGTGTAGTGTGATTCTTCTTTTCTTGATAACAATTTGTGGAGTCTTTTTACCTTTTCTTGTTAGCTTAATATTCTTCTTCTTATTATTAATACATGTGTGTGTAATTCATTAAGCTGCTATCAAAACATAAGAACAAGAACACAAGATATTGGCTCTCTACGAGGGCCAAAACCTTTCTTCTCTTGAGAGGAAAACCCTTCAGTAAGTTTTCTCTTATTGAAGCTTCTTTCTTGATAAATGCCAAACCCTATACCCTTGACTAGAAGATCCTCCAAGCACAATTCAAGTTCTTTCAAGATTACTTTTTCTTGCAACACCTTGTCCTCCTCCTTCCAATACTTCATCTTTCTTCCTTCGACATTTCTTCCAACAACTGTAAAGACATTCTATTATACAATCTAGAATGCCCCTTGACCTTTTTATTCCTTTGCTTGTGATGGAGCCTTTCTAACTTCAAGAGATGACTTTGTTTCTTCTCAGTCGAGCCTTCTTTTCCAAATATTGCAGACTTAGAGCAGCAACAATGCAACCCTAATTCTTTGCACGTGTGAGGGAATCTCCTCACAAGAATTATGTTAGACTTCTCCTACTCCATTCTCTTGCATACCCTTCTTCCACGCTTGAGAGAGAGGCCTTGTAGGCCTAGTTTTAATTCTAAACAATAAGGTATGGTAAACTGTAACTTACAACTGTCATAATTGTAGAGAAAACACTTCTTTCCTCAAACGTGTGGTTGTAACTAGCCCTTTAACACTTCATTTTTCTTCTTCCTTTCTTCGCTACCTTGGATACCCTTTTCTTGTCCTCTTGTTACCCTTTTCTTGCCTTGTACCTTCGAAGATTGAAGAGAGGAATGCATTGTATTTTGAGGGAGTAGACAACCTCTATTTATAAAGGTCTATCCCTCCTTTAGCTTGAATTGAAGGCCGACTTGCTGCTTTGAGGTTGACTTTATTTTCTTTGCTACAATAGCTTCTTTTAATGGTGCGATTGTTTCTTTTGATGATGTCTTTTCTTGGAGGATACTTGACTTTGCTTGGAGGTCTTTTCTTTCACTTTTATACATAAATATACATAATGTAACATACCCTTAAGGTCTTGAACATAATTCTTTTGACTCTTTGACTCACCTATAACACTTTGACATGTGCTAGACCTACTTCAATGAGCAACAAACAAATTGACCTATATTATAAAAATAATATTTATTTTCGTGAATAAATACAAATGTCAAAAGTACATTTATGAAGACCAAACCTAGTTACATTTCCTTCAACACTCCCTCTTAACTAGGGAGGTATTCATATGACATTACAAGGTGTTTGACTATTATCAATCTCTCAAGGATTCACATAAGAGAAATAGGATTTGCAATCCATCTGTTATAGCATTATATCAATCAACATTGTCGTAGCGCAAGGCCTTGATTAACAAATCTATCTCTTCATGAGATCATGAGCTACAATGCTAGTGAAACCAATGATTTAGAGACACCTTCATCATTGCCTCTCAAGTTACATACCCACCCTGGTGTTCTTTGAGTATGACCTTCTATGACTATTCTTATCTTGGATTCCCAACCCTCAAAGAATATTGTTCCTCTTGCCTACTCTTGTCTTGGATGCCCTACACATCCTCGAAGAGTATCAGATGCAAGATGATTACCCAATCTTCCCATTATCTCTTCCCAAGTGAAGACAAGAATGTTGCGTTTATCTTGTGTCTATATTTCCATTATGGCCTTCATCTAGACTTACGGTTGTTAGTCCTGGTCTAGTGCATGACCCATGAGATGGAAAAATACAAATGTCAATCCTTTGTAAGCAGGGGTGATCCAAAACTCCCTCTTGATTAGGGACTTGTTAGATCTCCCTCTTAACTAGGGACTCTTTCATTCATCAAAAACTTGTTCTTCATGGCTCCTTCAGCTGCTTGATGTCATTTCTTGCTTGATGTTATATTTATTTGAACTTCTTCTAAGTAGGGAACCAACCATTGATCCCTTTCCTTCCTTGTTTGTCATGTCATTACTTCCTTCATGGAAAGTGTCTTTCTTGCCATACATCAGGTTTTCTTTTCATATGGCTACTCCTTTATCATCTATCCATGCTTCAGAATACTCTTCTCATGGATGCCTCATTTTACTTGCTTGTTTGCATGATTCAGCCTTGTAGCCCATCATGACTTCATCTTGATATTGCTTCAACATTGCTTTTCCTTTTGTTGGATGAATTCTTCATCACGACATATTTGTAGAGTAGAATTAGTTATCTATATCTTGATATGTCCTAGGCCTTAATAGGTGTCAAGGGTCCTTCCTTCCTTTGTCAAAGTTATCTTGCCTTCTTTCGGGAGATATATTTAGAGTATCTTGTCAGATAGTGATTCTCGACGATCATGGTGTTCTTCACATGCTTCATCTCTTTCTTCATTTGCTTCTTCTTAGATAGATAGGTCAACCATATTACGCTTCTTGTGAGAGCGTTTCTTCATTGCTTGCTTCCTAGAATAGCCAACGTTTCTTCTTGCTACATAGTCAACAATCTTATACTCCTTATGTGAACATATTCTTTTGTTTACATTCAGTGGATTGTAGTACATGCCTTCGAGCATGTTCTTAGTGAAAGAGTTTCTTTCATACTTAATCATGTTATAGAACTATGCCCATGACTCAATAATATACAAGTCATAACATGATTAAACTTTGATGCATACATACTTCATGCTGATTCTCCTTAGATCATCTTAGCTTTATTTGGTTGTCATTGGTGTGGCCCTTCTTGCTTCATCTTAGATTTCCTGCATATCATCCTTTTCTTGAATCCCATGAATGGGATTCCCAATGAGACATTTGTGTTGGTTTATGAACCTTCTTTTGAAGATTCCATCAGAGGATCTTAAAGACCCTTGCTTTGAAAAAGTTTCATTTCTTTTTTATGATAGAGTTCTTCTAAGATTATTAATCATGATCAATTTCCTTTCAGCGTGGATGAGGTCCTATGCTAGGTATGTTCTTTCTACGTGAATATTTATCTTGAGCTATATCTACAATGCTCCTATATTCTAGAAGATATTTATACACATGCATTTTTATTCTCATTATAAATTCTACATCGTCAATAAGTATCTAAAACTCTATGTACTTCATGCTTCTAGATTCTAGAAGAGTTTCTAGCCATGCAACTTTATTTTATTCCTACATGCTCCTATCCTACTCAAAACTTTGAAAAAAGGACTTGAAGTAAAGAGTTTGACCGAATCATAATAGAGATCCTGAGGATCTTCCTTCTTTTTCTTCTTGCTTTCTTATTTCATTTTTTGTGTCACGTGAGCTTTTTCCACTCTCCTTTTGTTGTTGTTGTCCTTCTTAATCTTAGGACAATTTCTTTTGTAGTTTCCATAGTCTTGGCATCCAAAACATTGGATTTTGGACATGTCTTTATTGTTTTTTCTTCGTGGACCAAGTTTACCAAATTTACCCTTTCTTTTGGGCATGGTAGTGAATGCTAGCTCCTCTGATCCCACATCTTCCTTTTCTCTAAGTTTGGTTTCTTTTGTCCTGCATAGAGACCAAATTTCACTAAGTTTGGCTGCTTCCTTCTTGGAAAATATGCTTGATGTGAAGTTGCCCCAAACCTCAGGTAGAGCATTGAGTAATACAATTGTCATCTCTCTGTCAGATATGACTTCCCCAAGATCTTGAAGTTGATCTCTCATTTCAGATATTTTCATGAAGTAGGGAGCTATTCCTTCCTTTGTTATCTTCATCTTGTATAATTCATTCCTTAGAGATATTACTTCTCTGGTTATGGATACCGAGAATAGCTATACTAGCTTATGATAAATTTCGTCTGATGTTTCAAATTTGGAGACATAAGGAATGAGAGTCTTTGATTGATTCTATTGGAATCCTTTGAGCTCTTGTCTCATCCTTATTGTACTTAGCTAAGGCTTCAGTTTGTTTCTTAGCAGGGATAGAGATATTCCCTTTGACATGTTCCAGGAGATCATTCTCCTTGAGAAGTAAATCAGTCCTTTTCTTCCATGCAAAAAGTTTATTGGTACCTACCAATTTGTTGCTTTCCTTGCAAAAAGACATTGATGTATATTCAGAAGGGAACATATACTTACTTGATATATTTTGAGACTTGATGGCTTGCCTTTCCTAGGATCTTGATGTTCTTCAAGTTTCCTTCTCCAAGTGGACTTGCCTGATGATGAGATTTTCTTGATGACTTGTACATTGATGTAGGTCCTACTTCAATATGCTCTTCTTTGTAGGTGTCTTTATGTAAGGCTCTACTTCTTGCTATGTAGTATTCCTTGATGAATGATAGGTGATAGGCCTTATTTTCCTTGAGTATATTTGGCTTGATGCTTCAACCTTGTAGACTTCTTTCCTTGATGAGTGTTCTTGAGTTTCCCTTTCCTTGATGTGTCACCTTAGCTCTAATACAATGTTGAAGAATCTAGGGAAAATTAGGTGTCGTTTGATTCGTCTTTGCTTGATAAAAATTGGTGGAGTCTTTCTGCTTTTTCTTGTTAGAATAATCTTCTTCTTCTTATTAATTCATGTGTGTGTACTTCATCAAAATTCTATCAAAACATAGGAACAATAACATAAGATGTTGGCTCTATTCCAAGGCCAAAACCTCTCTTCTCTTGAGAGGAAAACCCTTCGGTAAGTTTTCTCTTATTGAAGCTTCTTTCTTGATCAATGCCAAACCCTAAACCCTTCACTAGAAGATTCTTCAAGCACAAGTCAAGTTATTTCAAGATCACTTTTTCGTACAACACTTTGTCCTCCTCCTTCTATCAATTTATCTTTCTTCCTTCGGCAGTTGTTATTGCAACTATAGAGAACTTTTATTATACACTCTATAATGTCCCTTGGCCTTTTTCTTCCTTCGCTTATGATGGAGCCTTCTAAATTCAGGAGATGAATTTGTTTCTTCTCAACCAAGCCTTCTTTTGCAAATACTGTAGACTTAGAGCAGCAGCAATGCAGGCCTAATTCTTCGCACGTGTGAGGGAATCTTCACACAAGAACTATGTTAGAATTCTCTTACTCCCTTCGCTTGCATACCCTTTTTCCACAGTTGAGAGAGAAGCCTTGTAGTCCTAGTTTGAACCCCAAATAATGAGATATGGTAAACTATAAGTTATAGATGTCATAACTGTGGAGACAACTCTTCTTTCCTTGCATGTGTGGTTGTAACTAGCCCTTTAACACTTTGATTTTATTCTTCCTTTCTTCGCTACCTTGGAGACCCTTTTCTTGTCCTCTTGTTACCCTTTTCTTGCCTTATACCTTCGCATATTTCAGAGAGGATGCATTGTATTTTGAGGGAGTGGACAACCTCTATATATAGAGGTATGTCCCTCCTTTAGGCTGACTTGCTGCTTTGACGCCGAATTGGTTTTCTTTGTTGTAGTAGGTGCTTTTAATGGTGCCATTTCTTCTTTTGATGATGTCTTTTCCTGGAGGATACTTGAATTTGCTTGGAGCTGTTTCGTTGACTTTTATACATAAATATACATAATGTAACATACCCTTAAGGTCTTGAACATAATTCTTTTGACTCTTGGAATCACCTATAGCACTTTGACATGTGATGGACCTACTTTAATGAGCAGGAAACTCATTGACATATATTATAAGAAAATATTTCTTTTCTTGAATAAATACAAATATCAAAAGTATATTTATGAAGAACCTAGTTGCATTTCCTTCAACATGTTTGTCCTTAGATTTTCACTATATTTAAAGTGGGTTAGGATTCTCATCATTTGATAATTAGAAATGTATGAAATCAAATTACAATATCACCACGAACTCGCATATAGAACTCATGGATTGAGACCTGTGTGGTGTTGTAAAAATTTTCACTTATGTTTGGTAATTTGTTTTCAATATTTTATATAGAGAATAACACACAAATACACATATTTGATCATATTTTGAATTACAAGTACGCACATTTGGTCATAATTTGAATTATCATAATTCAAATTGTGAATTTATGACATTGCAGTGTGATTTTTGCATTATCATAATGCGTTTACATTTACCGACGATGAAGAAAGCTTTGTTTTATGTTTTTCATTATTTTCTTTTGTATTTTTAGCTTTACTTATTTCTTGAATGTGAAACTTCCAAATTCTGTTTCCGATTTAATTGTCTTTTGTCGTTTCTTTTGTTATTTCTTTATTTTAGTAATAAAATAAGAGAATAGAGAAGGATAAAAATAAATAAATGAATTTAACTATAAAGAAAAAAAAAATCCAAAATATTTAAACTTAGAGATGGAATAAAAATCCAAAAACCCGTAAAGAAAACAAACTTCAAACCATTGGCAAGAATTTCTAAAACTAAAACTTAATTCCGAATTGTGATAATTAAAAGCTCCAACGTACCATTGTTGAAGGTATTGCAAGATGACTCCAATGTTAGAGCCACATGGCTCTAACATTGGAGTTATTCTCCGAAGAAATTGCTGCCCAGGAGAAAAGACAGACCCAAATGCCTCAAAAATTCCATAGATTAGCTTTGTGAGACCAACTACTCCAACTCTTTCTCCCCTCTCCATAGAAAACTGAATAATTCACTCTTTTATCACCATTACTTCCCTAATGAATGTGCACCTTCCTCCATAGGTTAAGAACAAGGTCAAATGCACCTTCCCCAAACTTTGCATGATTTAACTCTGCTGCTTTGGAAACTTCCTAATATTCCCTCATTTTCTTCTATTGATAGAAGAACCTTTTTTTCTTTTCATTGTCTACTGCTCTCATCCCATGTTTTGGTGACTTACCATTCCTTAATACACTCCTGGTGATTGAATTCGAAATGTTAAAATCATGTAGACAATTTTTTTGTTTGAAAAATGAACACTTTATCTACTTCCCACACTCTTATCATAAATCAAGAACAACAACAACCTTTAACTCCCGTGGAGAGAAACGGAAGAATGGAACATAATAGTTTCAGTTGGAATAAAACTTCTTTCAGCAAGCATTACTATGCTTTCTTTTTTCAAAGAGAAAAATCTTCATAGTATTATATTGAGTCAATATAAAGAGTACATATAAGAGACAACAAGGGCCAAAACTAATGTCCTTGAGAGCATATGAAACCCAAAAACTTACAGATATAGGACCTCCTTGTGGAGATCAGAACAAGATCATATCAAAAACATAGTGAAAATAGTCTTTACAAAAGCAAGGATCAACAAATAAGTAAATACTTATAGCAAAAAGAGACTGTCTGAGTAGCAAGTATGGATAGGGAAGAAACAAAAAGATCAGATCAAAGTCTAGGGATGGAAAAGTCCTGGATGAAGCAAGAACGACGATCATCAGAAATCATCAAAGACCAAGAACCAGGCTCTAAAGATAGTCCTTCCTTCAACAGACGGTCAACTTGAACATTTAGGGAGCGGGGAATGTGGTTGATTGAGCACTGAACCATATTATTCCAGAAGTACATAATCCTATCCATCGACCCTGATAAATGAGGACAACTGATGTGGCAGGCACCCCTAACATGGTCAATCATGGATTTAGAGTCACCGAAAATTGAAATGTTCTGAATCTCCATAAACACACAGAAGGCAAGCAGTTCTACAAGAGCCCTTGCCTCAGCCAAACTGTTTGTACCACTCCCCCCGTTCCAAGATAAATAATATTGTAGCTTCTCGTCCATGATTACATGAAACCCACATCCAAAAATATTGTTCTGCTCGTCCCCCATCAAAGAAAGCATAGGGCATACAATTGAGAGGGTATGCCACCTCTTGTTTGCGGTGCGATTTCATCTTGTGCTTTTTAACAGGAAACATATCGTGAGTGGATAAAATATGATGCATGGAAGACATTAGAGGCTTTTTTGAATCTTGGAAGATCTTGGCATTCCTCCATTTCCATAAGCTCCATAAGACTATGATAAACAAAGAATGCCAAGAATCATTTTGCGCGCACCACCATTGAAAAGCAACCTGGACTGAAACAAAAACACCATGAGGAAAACCATAAAGCAGAGACAATTCATACCAGATCTGTAGGGAGGAGTCGCATTGGAAAAACATATGAAGATTGGATTCCTCCACAGCTTCACACATAGAATATCTACTCAGACCATACCAACACCTCTTCCTCAAGTTGTCCCATGACAAATTGCGGTTGTTGAAGACCAGCCACGAGAACAAGATCATTTTAGGAGGGCAACCCAATTTCCAGAAACTTTGGGGGAACATAGAGTAGGAGATTGAAGCCTTGGAATAAATCATGTCAACATAAATGTCTTTTACACTAGCAAGCGATTTTTCATTTGGAACAATAAATATAAGTTGGTCCACTGTTCCAGAGCGATGGATTCCCATGCTGCAGAGAGCATCTTTAACTGATTTCCATTATGGAAGAAGCAAGACAGGCAAGTGAAGATAAAGTGCATCTTTCCACATGGGGATAGGGTTGCTCCAAGAAGAAATAAGTTTATCCCACGTGAAGATACCATTTCTATGAAGAAAAAGAATAAGGTTTTTAGGGAAGCAAGCACGCTCGCGTCCGCCAACGATGGAGTCTATGCCGATGTAGATTCGGTTGCCAGAGAAAAGGTTCAAACTCAGGTGCTCCAAGAAGTATTGTTGGACTTTCCTAAGACTGAGCCATATAACAGAACCATGGCTAACTCTGATTGATCCCCTCCTATACCAAAATTCCATATCTTTGTCTTTCAGATATTTCTTTCTGATAATTAGACTCCACAGACCTTCTCCATAAATGCCTCTCGATAGTGACTTGCATATTATTGCTCTGCCAAAAGAACGCATGTCAAGCAAGCCCCATCCGCCAAGCTTCTTTGGCATAGAGATCTTCTCCAACTTTGACAAGTGGATTTTACTTTGACTGGAACTTCCACCCCATATAAAATTTGCCAACAATCTATTCATCTTGTGGATAATGTTGTCAAGAAGGAAATAAATATGAGCCCAGTACACAGCTAACTTCACTAAGACTGACTGTGATAGAATAAATCTCCCAGCCAAAGAAAGAGCCCCGTTTTCTGAGGCCGAGTTTTTTTTATAGAATCTTTTCAATACCCATTGCCAATCCGAATTGGAGTAGCCTTTGGCTTTTAATTGAAAACCCAGATATTTCAAGCCTTCTTTAATCGATTTTGAAACAATACCAAGCAGATCAGCACTCCAGATTACCGTTTCCATGTTTGTATCATTATGGTGAAGGGAAGATTTTCCTTTGTTAATATATAACCTAGTGGCCCTTTGGAATCTATTAAGAATGTCATTGAGGCAGATCCATGATGCCCTGCATAGCATGGCAAAGATGAGCACATCATCAACAAAAAGATTGTGTGATGCATAGATATCCCTGCATATCCCAACCGACTTGCATTGCTTTTCGGCCATGGCTTTGTTGATCTGTAGATTGAGAGAGTTCATCAAAAAAATAAAAAGAAGAGGGGAGAGGGGGCACCCCTGGTGAAGCCCCCTTTCCGCTGGAAAGAAAGGAGAAGGCATTCCATTTATAAGCACCGAGTAATGGACATTTTCTACACATGACATGATCCAATTTATGGATTGAGAGTTTAGACCAATTTTAGCTAGCAAACACCTCATGAATCCCCAATCCAAAAAATCATAGGCTTTCTGCAGATCGACTTTAAGAATGGTCGCGTCCATCTTCCTTGATATCATTGAAAACAGGCTTTCCTGTGTGATAGCAACAACATCCAAAATGTTGCGTCCCTTTAAAAAAGCATGTTGGTCCTTGGAGAGGAAAGAGGCCAGCGTCGATTTCAATCTCTCCGCAATAATTTTGGAAATCATTTTGAAAGATATATTGCATAAAGATATCGGCTTGAAATCATGAAAAGATTCAACTTCATCCTTTTTGGAATTAGAGCAGTCAGAGTGGATGATGTGTTGTGGTGAATACTTCCAGACATACGGGATGCCTCTACCATCCGCAATAGGTCTTTTTTGAGGATGTCGAAGAAGTGGGTGTAGAATTCAATGGTCCAGTCATCTGGGCCTGGGCTTTTATCCTTTTTAGAAGCTTTGAGAATGCCAAGAAGTTCCTCTTCTGTGATTTGTTGGAAGAAACTCGCGTTCCCATCATCATCAAACATTACTGGAGCCAATTCAATCCCCCAAAGAACATCCTGAAAATCGCAGACTTCCCTCCTTCTGTATTGATTTTTAAAATGCCTCACTACTTCATTTGAAATATCCTGTTGGGAGACGAAATAACCACCCTTTCCATCAGAAATTCTCCAGATTGTGTTTTTGTCCCGCTTTGCATTTGCAACTTTATGAAAAAATCTAGTGTTTCGATCGCCGTCCTTCAGCCAAATTGCCCTACTTTTGAGCCTCCAAGAAGCCTCCTCCTGTTCCAGAAACTTTTGTTTTCTTATTTCCAGATCTCTTATGCGACATTTGATACTAAGAGGAAGATCATCTGCACTCCTAGCCCCTAAAATGTTGTTCAACTCCTTTTGTATGTCATGAAGCATCTACCTGTCCTTTTTTTTTTTTCTGTCTTGTTGCCACTCCTTCGACACCTTTCTCAATATCACCATATTTTCGTTAAAAGTCATAAATGGGGGGGATAAATCTATTGCCGAAAGATCCTTCCATGATTTGGATATAATCTCATTGAAATCTGGGACCTCTAACCAAGTCCTATTAAATTTGAAGGGGTAACCCATTCTGAAGCCCTTCTCCCGCCAGCTTAGGAATATAGGCCTATGATTAGAAAAAAAGGCCACCCTATAAAAGAGATGGGCATACCCATTTTGTCTATGATGCTCACATGCAGAATGAAACGATCAATCCTCTTAGCAATATATGCTTCGCCTGATCTTTTTTTGTCCCATGTTGGCATCATTTTAGTATGAGCAATATCCACAAGATTTTTGTTAAGAAGTTCCATCTTAAAACGATCAGCAAGCGGGTCTCTTTTTCTGCATTTACCCCAACATTCATCAGAGCTTAAGGTTAAGTTTAGGTCTCCCGCAATTATCAGAAATTCAAGTTCAAAAATTTCTGAGGCAAACATTTTTTCCCAAAAGGGGAACCTGTTCTTATAGGGCGCATAGGTGTTTAGAATATTAAAATGAAAGCTTTGGCCTCTGAGAGAAGCCAAGATAAGAATACCAGCAAAACACTTATATGCTTTGGCATTGATCCAATCGGGGTCCCATAAGACTACCAGTCTCCCATAAAGGCCTCTTGCCTCAGAAGCAACCATAAACCATGTAGGAAACATAAAGTAGGAGATGGAGGCTCGATTGTTGTGCATGGTTTCTTGGATTAGAATAATTTTAGGACGAGCTCAATGGAAAATCTCCTTTAATGCCAAGAACTTTGGGTTTGCGCCTAAACCCCTGATATTCATGGAAACAATAAAAGTCATTCGGAAGGCTCACCAACCATGCTCGCTCTAAGGGGCTGAAGATCAATCATATCATGAATGTGAACATCTACAAGGGCCAAGTTCCCTACTCCAGACTCTGAAGCAATCGTTCTTCCCCTAAAATGTCGACTACCACCAACATGTTTCTTCCTAACAGTAATATTTCTTGCTGAATTAGGACTAATGAAGGGTGAAGCAGGGCTATTCAGTTTGTGAATGGTCAAAGGCTCTAGTTCGAGAGATTTTTTGCTATCAATATCACTGTCATAGCGATTCACCGGAGAAGACTCAGGGGAATTGAAAGGGGTGGCAGCCTCCCAAGGCTCTTTACCTTTAGAGGATGGACAAGTATTCTTATTCGGTGTCAGGGAGGAGGATGATATCGTAATAGAATGGGAGCCAATGATAAAATCTCTTAATGGCATTGGCAAAGGAGAAGGGACAGCCTTGACAACTGATGGTTCGGGAATGGACGCGCAAAAAATTGATGAAGACCCATTATTATCGAGATTAACAGGAATAGCTGGGGAGGTCTGTCCGATATCGGGCCCTAAAGAAAGGTCCGGTGGAGATAGCCGATGAGACAGAGGAGGCTCCGAGATTTTTAGAGTCTGTTCATCAATAGGATCAGTCGCTGATAGACTAACGGAGGATGAAGAAAGCTTCTCTGCAAGGGGGATGGAAGGGTCCACCCGACTTCTGCGATGGAACAACCTTGATTTCGGAATTGCATGGCATCTGCAATTTTTTATCAGGTGCCTAGTCCTGTGGCAAGAGGAGCACCTAAAATGAATACCCCAGAAGTCTAACCTTTGTTTAATACTGGTGCGTCCCCATGCAATCTCAATATGATAAGGGTATCCCCCTTTATATGCCTTCTCGATGAGAATCCACGCTATCCTTTTATCCTTTTCTCCTTGGCAACATGGACCCACATAAACGAATTTGCTAATGGAGTTTCCCATTTCTATGAGGGATTCCATAGACCACATTTCCAGTGGAATATTTGGGAGTTTAACCCAGATCAAACTGTTTGAAGGGGTGTTTTTTAATGGATCAAACTCGATATACCACCTGTAGAGGCTAGAAGGCTTCTACCACATACCCAGGGACTCTTGAAGACAATCTCTAAATCTGAAGCCTTTAGGAAATGGAAGCAATACCAATCTTTCATTAGGCAAGAGATGATGGGGGTATAACCTATCAAAGGCTTCCACCATTCATCGAGCCAATTCCTCATAACAACATCATCCATTTCGGGGAAATGCCATCTGCCAACCAAAGCAAGATTCTGAAGACTACCGATTCTGTCCGAGAGATGAGAACTGTCCAGAGAGATAGCTTTAGGTGGAGAGGAAGTTTTAACCGGATTCTTGGCTTTATTGTACTGGGACTCCTTTTCATTCACTCTCGTTTCCTTCTCATGCCATGTAGGCTTAACAATCATATCATCCACAGTGGCTTGCAACCTAGGGGACACCTTGGACCTCTCACAAGTCTTTTCTGCCAGGATGGAGGCACGAATCAAAGCCTCCGTGGCAGATGTGTTCGATCCACCATCCATTGAACCTAGAGAAAATCTTACCCCCGGCAGAAAATCCCCTTCCTTAATTAAGATGAGGACAGGAAAGTACATAAATTAAAACTTCCCCGATCCAAAACTGAACATAACACCTGGATGGAGTAATTTCCAGATGGGGGGAAATTAAGGAGGATGGATCAAAGCAGACATTGGAATCGGTGACTAGAACTCTCCAGAGGGAAGGATTACTACGCTTTCACACGTCTACCTCTTCTCTATTTTATTGAAGGCAGAATTTTCAGCTAATCTCCATTCCTATAATATAAGATCACGCATTTTTCTTTGAGTATTTTTCCTATCAGTCGTTGCTGACAAACGATTGATTCAATCCTGTAACAACTAGGAGCGATAAGTACTTTTCAATGAAGAAGGGTCAGTAATCTATCCATCTCTGAATTTATTATTTCCTTTTATTTATAATAAATATTTAGCAAGACATTAACCAATTTACTTAGCAAGACATTGAGTAATAAAATCCCAACCAAGAAGAAGTTGATGACGTGAGACTTCTTCAACAAAGCTTACCTGAATGAAGTGATTCAAGGCTTACTAATTGATTCAAAAGATGGGCCAGTTATAAATCCCAACCAAGAAGAAGTTGATGACGTGAGACTTCTTCAACAAAGCTTACCTGAATGAAGTGATTCAAAGCTTACTAATTGATTCAAAAGATGGGCCAGTTACATCAAAGATAATTGGAATTGCATTTTCTAAAACTTAATTTAAAAAAAAAGTAAACTAGTTACTCAATAAAACTTTTATACGTACTTTATCATATTTATTATTATACATACATACTTTATATCAATTTAATATTGTAGTTATATAAGCTATACTGGGCATTTACATTTCCTTAAATTACAGTTAAATAGTGTAGCTAAATTTTTACATATATATAAATTATTTTACATATATATATAATTAATGTTAATAATTGATAATAAAAATAATCTTCAAATTAATTAATAGCTTTTGAATTAAATATTTGTCTTTGTTTGATAGTTTTAAAATCAAATATTATTTTTTCTGGTATATCAACAATTCGCGAAAGACAAATGGTTCTCCTTCCCACTAGCCCAATGCTATTTGATGAAGTGAACCTACTTCCACCAATATCATAAGATGATTTATTTTTAAATTACTTTTCTATTTATACATTTTTTTAATAAAAACAAAAACTTATTACCACTTTGATTCATTTTTTCTTGTTAAATAATTAGCACATAAATCAACAAAACTTTACGTAAATATCAAATATAAGTTTTTACTAATCAACAATAAAAATAAATTGTACGAATGTTTTGTAATGTACATAAAAAAAAATTGTAATTATTTATTAATTGCAGTAAAACAAAAATTGGTTTTTATTATTATTTGAATTTATGCATTTAAGATTTTATAAGTTATGAATGAAACAATAATGGAATTATTTATTTATTGCAGTGAAACAAAAATTTGATTTTATTATTATTTGAATTTATGCATTTAAGATTTTATAAGTTATGAATGAAACAATAATGGAGTGTTAGCAAATCTTGTAACTCTCATATATCAAGAAGTTAAGATAGGTAGTTACCTACCCCTAATTACTTTCGTGAATATGAATTCTCCAAGAAGAGGATCAAGAGGGTAATTTTGGTACCTGAGATAATAGAAGAGAAATGAGAATGAAGGGATTATCTTTCGTGCTGATATGTCAGACGGTTCAAGAGCTAAGTCTGGTGGTGACCAGATAGCCACAGATGTTCTGACTGATAAGTCTTATGAGAAAGTGTCTATCTTGTGAGCAAGGGCTCGAATGGGGTCTGGGTGGACTTAGCTTGGAAGCAAGTCTCACAATTGGGAGGAAAAATGTCAACAAACAATTGATACTGGTTCAAGTGAACCACAGTAAAAGCAAATCCTCGGGATAGAGATAAGTATTAAACTCTGAAATATGCAATGCAGTGTTAAGAATAGGACTTTGTATTTTTGTAAGAAATTGATGGATTAAAATGTTACAGTAGGGTTATATTTTTAATTCTGCAATTAAACTAAATAATCTGTTAGACAACTAGAGAATGAACTTCTGTTGAAAGTAAGGAAAATGGGGCACTACTGTAAGTAGTTAAGTTAAAATTTCAACATATTAGCCTACTATAACTACTTAAGGAAGTAGGTGCAACCTTCCTAGCAAAAGAATGCAGGGAGAAATTTTAGACATATTAACCTGCTATAACTAATGAAGGAAGTAGGTGCAACTTTCCTAGCAAAATAATGTAGGGAAAAAACCAAAAGAAGAGCTAGGAATTCATTACGAATTAAAACAAGCATGAAATACTCTAAAAGTATATTCACTGTAGAAAAGAATATTTTGCTTAAAAAAATGAAAGATTTCAAGAAAGAATATTGGCATAAATTTATTTATTTCATTTCATAAATAAAAAATAACCTCGTAGGGATTAAAATTTCCTGTGTTTAGCTAGAGTAAAAGAGACAAAAATGACCACCTATGAGCCTTTTACATTTCCATTGTTGCAGAATTCAAAAAAAAAAACCTACAATTCAGAAGTTGGTAAATTAACAAGTAGCCACTCTGCAGACTCATGCGAATATAACCATAGCAGAGTCAAGTTGCAATACATAAGCGGAAAAACAAGTTTGTCGAACCATAAAATACATATACATCCTTTAATACAGTTTGGGAAAAAAAGTGAGAATTTTCATAAAAATTCCAAAGAGTTAACTCTATCAAAGAAAATGAATACATAAGAAGACAAAATGCTAAATCTTAGTAAACCCCAATCTCAAGATAGCAACAAAAAGTATCGGTAAATGAAACTTTCCAGCAATAAGAAGTACACATCACTTACCATTTAATAACACCTTAACACTGAGAGTATCATATAGATTTCTCATTATTATCAACCAAACAGAACCCCAGAAGAGGGATAACATTAAAGAGGTCGCAAATGGCATATATTGGATCAATAATTACATAAAAAGTCAAATATATCAGAACCTTAAAAATGCCTAATTCATGAATTTACCCATACTACATCTGTATTTCAGTAGAAAAAATAATATCCTTCATGGGTAGGAAAACCAGCAAGGTTACTTAATCAACAGGGTCAGTGATGGATCCGAACCAGAGAAATACATGTTATTTCCATAAAATTTAAATACTTCGTGGAGTGTTCAATAAAACATTACTATGAACATGATTCTTAGATAAATCTGTAACAGATGATGAAAGCCCAAGAAACTAAAGACTGGAGCTCTGTGAATCTGAGCATACATTTGTCTTACCCGGTAAGAGGAGGTGACCTTGGAATGGTAAAGGAGTTGACCAACTCTGCCTGGAAAGAATTTGATTGAGAAGGACCTTCGTGCCCTAGTCGCCACCCAAAACAAACAAATAGGGAATATAAAAACTATGTTAGCGAAATTCTAAAGCCTGAAACTATATAGCAAATCATCAAGCCAAGAAATTGAAACAAGAAAGAGGAATATGTATAAACCACTTCATACTCAGTTACTTGTATAAGGGAGCCATGCGAAAAACCTCCTGAGATTGCTAATAGAGCCATTGGAAGCACCAAGCAACCAAATAGAAGCCAAAGGATTCCAAGGCGCGTACAAGGAAGATGAGCCATAAGAGGGTCGAGACATGAGCAAACTATAAAGGAACCCAGAGCCAAGAGCCGAAGCTGTGATAAAGCCCTGCTGCCGAAAAGAGGAACGTCACAAATGCCAAGGAGTTCTTCTTTCACCAGAGAAAGTAAATTGTCTGATGGGTAAGGCTAAGCAAGACCGTCGATGGGGCACATCTTCCTGTGTAGTGGAGGATAATTGGAGAAAAACTTGAACCCTCCAAAAGAAAATTCATGCCAAATATTGGATTGGGAATCCAAGGCATGAGTTAGTTTTTAATGCGAATAAACTGTACTATATACATTTTGTAATCATAATAAATGTGATTTTGTTAAGCGATAATAGGTTAAGGTGTAATAGATACCATCCTCCATGAAGTACAGTGGATATGTAATCAATGCATAAATGATTTAAACAAAGAAAGATTAGTCATAATGTGTATTATACTGTCGTAAGTTTTAAATTAATATTTTCTTTTTTATTTTTATTTTATATAATAGGAGAGATGTGACATTTTTTTGTCTAAGTAATGGACTGAAACTATTATAGATAATCACATAGACAAAACCAAATCAATATCTCAATAAAATAGATAATCCACATTTTCAAATACTCAATGAAAAAATAATTCAACTTAAAAATAATTCAACTTTTCATAAAATATGAAATTGTAGAATAGATATGAAGAAGAGGAGCTATGTTTATTTAATTATTTCATATTTACTTTTATTCTTTTATACTAATTAGTTACTAACCATATTTTTAACTTTATCCAATTTTTATTGGATTTAATTATTTCTTCGATTATTTTATTTAAATATTTTTCATTTCATTAGGTTATATTATATTCACATATATATGATATCATTTTATATTATCATTGTCATATATCCATGTTAATCTTAGCTTTATCAAGTGAGAGGAACCAAATTGCCTGAAGTGCAAACATTTTTTGAAGTACAAAATTTGAAAAAAAAATTGTGCCTAGAAAAGATTTTATCCCTCTCCCTACTTAATAGATTTATGATGGTTATTTATATATGTCATGTGTCAACTCCATGCTAAACATGAAAGGAATTACATATAGCTTTCATTTTTAGTAGCACACTAATAAAATATTTTAGATATAATTTTATTTTCATTTGCTTTAAAGAGCGTAAACACAATCTCTTTCTATAAATAAATAGATATTTACATGAAATTTTATTTATGTGACATGTCAATTTATTAAAATTGATTAAAAAGACACCTATGAATAGAATGAATTACATATGTCATTCACCTTTAAAAACACACTAATAAGATGTTTTAACCAATAATTTTTTACTTTTCATTTTTAATTTTCTAATTTTTATTTACTTTACCCATTATATGTTTGCGTTGGATCATTTTTTGTTTTAATAATTTTTTAATGTTACATATACATTTTTATTAATAAAATAAAGACTGATATTGAAATATTTTATTTATAATCTATTTGGTTTTAATTTTTTGAAATACTATATATCAATTCCATATCAAAATTAAATAAAATATATAAGAGAAAAAAATAACTTATGATTACTTTATATAATATTTATGGTCATCTTTAAAATATTATTTTTATTATTTTTAAATGTAATTTTACATAAAACAATTTTTTTATAAATACTTTTTATATAAAGAGAATATATTTTCCCATCTCCATGTTCTCTAAACATTATAAAAATATTCTTGATAAAAATCAATATTAAAATACCCATTCACATATTGATCTTGATGTACATTCGCAACCATATCAACATATGAAATTCCCTTCCACTACGGTACCCGAGAAAAAATCACAGTGTTAAAATTTCAACAATAGAAGGAGTTTTCTACACAATTAACCGTGTTTGATTGCTTCTCTTCTTTTTTCAGTATAGAAGAAGCATGACATAGTGGTATATAGAATCCATTTTCCAGGATTATTATTATATTCATGTCATGGGGTTTGAATTCGGGTGGGGAGGTTATCATTAAACTCTCTTAACTATTTAGGTTTCTTTTGGTTTTCTACGCAAAGTGGAAATACATATTCATAATCATACATGCTACATCAAGAAAACCGACTTGTAAAGAGGTTAAATTCTAAACAATGACTGCAACTTGATGAAAATAATGTGATGTAATTCTTTTATGCTCTTGTTATTTTAGATAAATTTAGATAAATTTAAGAAAAAATACAAATATTTTCAAATATAATTTAATATCTTTTTATGTATAGAAAACATTTTAAACCACCAAAACCAGTGATAATTATCACGTAAAAGAGTTAAACATGATAGAATAGTTCACTAAGCACTCATTGCAACAGGAGGTGCTCACAGGGGTGAAGAAGTGGGATTGAAACTAGTGAAATGAATCACATAGCGTCAGCCATCACTTCTAGGGCTTGCACCCAGTAACCAGGACTTCCCGGGAGATCAACCATCTGTTGGCATTATGACACAGGTGTTGTCCTTGATGGCAACTCACTCAGATGAAAAATCACATTACAACAGGTTAACAACACAAAGGTATAGATCAGACTTCACAGAATGAAGAAAGAAAGGTATAAGCAGGTTCACCATTGGCCAAGGCACGTATACACGCGGGTTCACTATACAACAAGTCGCGTATACTTACACACGCACTTTCACAAAAGGAAAAGCATCTATACCTTGGAAAAGTACATTTTTGGTCCAAAGTATTTGGTCCATGGTATTAGTCCAAGGTATCGAGTTCGAGGTATTGACCTTAGGTATTTGGTCCAATGGATTGGTCTTAAGTGATTTTGGTCCATGGTATTGAGAAAGGCATACAAACTATAAAAGGAGGAGAAGATCATTAGGCCAAGTGTGCAAGTATTGAATATCTGATGAAGTGTGAGATCTAATATGTAGGTTATTGGCTTATGGTGTTGAGTTTGATCTAAACCAAGGATGAACCTTAGTTTTTGATGAGGGATAAGATCTAATGATGTATGAGGATCTTAAGGCTTGAAGTGAATTATCTTTATGTGGTTTGATCATATATCTAAATAACTGGCACATGTTGTATTCTGTAAATATGATGATCTAGGTATGACTGAAGTCTGGAATAGTTGTAATGTTTAAATCATCATTTATAGATCTGTACGCAGGTTCACTTTAGAAAAGGGGCATATATATGGTGGTTTTGCATGTCAAAGCAGCATATACATTGGTTCTCTTTGAGGAAATCTCGTATGCATGCAGGTTCGAAACATGGAAATAGCATATACCTCATAAAATATTTTTTAGTTGCTTCAGTTTGCTGTTGCAGTGTTTTGGGTTTTGGCTTGGGTTTTGGTTACTTTATTCGGGTGACAACATTCTGAAAGATCAGATTGATGGTTTGTCAAAGTGATTGATTGATTCGGTTGTGGTTGGTTCAAAATGACATTGGTTGATGCAGAAATATTTGATGATTGAATGATATTGTTAATGGATCTAGTCTGAAAATTTATGAAACGTGGTCCCTGGAAGAAAAGAGAAGGTTGTAGCCTTCTCTAGGCACCTACGTACTAGTAAACATATCTACTAGTACAAGAGCTAGGGGTTGTAGATCCCTTCAAGTAGAAGCTGGAGAATGAGAGAAGGTTGTAGCCTTCTGTAGGTAGAAGCCTACGTACTAGTATAAGACTGCACTAGTACAAAAATTGTAAACAGATTTTTCTTATTATTAAAAGAAGATAAAGATGATAGCAGTAGGTGGTTTTAACCCACATTGGGTTTCCACCTTATATCTTGGTGTTCTTGTGTGTTTCTTATGTGTGATGCTTTATTCTACTGTTACTGCACTGTCTAATGAATTCCTGATATACTAGTTAAAGTTCAATGCATGATAATTTGGGTAAATCAAAAGATCTCTGCATACACGCTGGTTGCATTAAGTATAGTTTCCTATACACGCTAGTTCACTAAGCTGAAGTAGCATATACAAATCAGTTTTGAAAAATAAATTATTGATCTCATAATATTGATTCACCCCCCCCTCTCAGTATTATTTCTAGCAATTGGAATCAGAGCAAGTCCTTCAGAAGAAGCTTGATTTCTTGAAGGAAGATCCATCGTCATGAGTAATCAAGAATGCAGGGATCCATTAGACCACCAATCTTTGATGGAAGCAACTTTGTTTATTGGAAGGTAAGAACCACAACCTATCTTCAATCTCTTGGAACAGATGTTTGGGAAATCATGGAAGCAGGATATACATTTCCATCAGCAATTCCTTGAGATACGACAGGTAAAAAGCAATATGAAACCAATGCCAAGGTTGTCAATACATTTTTGAGAATTCTATCACATTCAGAGTTTGTCAAAGTTATGCAGCTCAAATCCGCCAAAGAAATATGGGACAAAATCGTTCTAAGCTATAAAGGAGACTCTCAGGTAAAACATGTTAAACTGCAAACTCTCATAATTCAATATGAAACTCTCAAGATGCAGAATGATGAAAGTATAGCTAGTTACTTCTTACGTATAGATGAGATTGTTGATTGCATGAAGAATCTGGGTGAAGAGATAAAGGAAGTTGCATTAGTTGAAAAAGTTTTAAGATCCTTGTCTGCTAAGTTTGAACCAAAAGTGTCTGCCATAGAAGAAAAGTAGGATCTACAGACTATTACTATGACACAGCTGCACAGAATCTTAGCTACCTTTGAGATGAGAAAAGGAGGTCCATCAAATATGAGAGAAGCCACATTTAAAGCTTCAACAAAAGGAAGAGAAGAACTCAATGAATCAGGACAAATTTCAGAAGAAGAAGAGGGAACAAACTTTGTCAAGAAGCATCAACAGGGTTCCAGAAGATTGAGAGGTAAACTACCTTTCAAATGTTTTGCCTATGGTAGAGTCGTTCATTATATTGACAAATTTCCCCATAAAGATAAATATGATAAAGGGAAGGAATCTGCAAAATGGAATAGAAAAAAAGTGTAAGTAAAAAGAACTACTATACTCATGAAGATAATGATGGTTTATCAAATAGTGATGAAGATGAAAATAGTAATGACAATAGACTTTTGATCGCTTATGAAGATGAAGATTTTTTGGATGCTTTATATGAATATGACCTTTATGAAGAAATATCTAAACTCAAAATCTGTTTAGAAGAAAAGAATATGATTATAGATACCTTGACATACCAACTTGCTGAAAGAGAAAAACACAATGAAAAACTAGAATGTGAAATTGTGGGTCTAAGAAAGGATCTTGAGAAAACAAAAGATCTTAATATTAGATTTGCTAGAGGATCATAAACCTTAAATGAAATTATCAAAGTGTTGTGTTCTCCTCTGACAAAGACACGTCTTGGATATACTGAAGAAGCATCTCAAGCACCGAAGCTGTCAACCT
Organism: Pinus taeda; assembly: GCA_000404065.3. Lineage (NCBI taxonomy): Eukaryota > Viridiplantae > Streptophyta > Pinopsida > Pinales > Pinaceae > Pinus > Pinus taeda. Next base: position 385,292 of record APFE030167554.1, read on the forward strand.
CCACTAAAATCTATCTTGATGCAGCAAAGAGTAGTGAACAGTTTGACAATCATCAGCAAAGGCATAAAGTAGACCACCAGCTAAATCAGGCTCAACTTACTTCAAGGATGAACAAAGCGACAACCAACCTTAGGTAAATCGTACTCGATTTGCTTCAAATATGAATATCAATAGAAACTGCAATCACCAGGTCAATAGATTCAATAATTGCAAGAACTTCTTTAATGGTCAATGTTTCTCATGTCATAATTTTGGACACAAAGCTGCTCAATGTGTTGCTTACAAAACCATCATGACTATAGAAGTAGAGAATTAAAGGAATGTGGCAGAGATCAAGAAAAGTTCCTATAATAACTTTTATCTTCTTGAAAATGAAATAGAATACTCAATCTGTAACAATTTTGGCCATGAAGAATCTGAATGCAGGAGTAAATTTCGGCAAATATCTTGAAAGGAGAAAACTCCATTAAATCCCAAAATATGGAGAAAGAAAGAATCACAAATAGAAAGATGTGGTATAGCCCTGTATGCAGAAGGATAAGAAAACCAGTGGTACATCGACAGTGGATGCTCAAAACACATGACAGGTGACAAAGAAAAACTAAACTCATCTAATGCCTTAGAAAAGGAAAAGAGTGTCTCATTTGGAAACGACACTCCTGCTATCATAAAAGGTAAAGGCTATGTTTTCTTGAAAGAAAAAGCTAAAGCTGCGAATGTTATGTATGTTGATGGTTTAAAGCATAACCTGTTGAGTGTGAGTCAAATGTGTGATCAAAGAAATGAAGTAGTGTTTCGATCAAATGGATGTATTGTTCGTGATCTTGATACAAGAGAAACCGTGATTAAAGGTACAAGAACTCAAAGAAATCTATACATACTCAAGGGAGGAAAACAATAGGGTTATCTAAGCAAAAATGATGAAAACTGGCTCTGGCACAGAAGATTGGGACATATAAGTTTTTCTCAAATAAGAAAAGCATACAGATTCTAGGTTGTTCATGATCTTCTAGATATCAACATTCCTGAAAATACTATATGCAAATCATGTCAATTCGGTAAGCAAACTAGATCTCAATTCATTGAAAAGGAAGGGTCAGCTAGTAAGCCTCTTGAACTTGTTCATACTGATCTATGTGGACCATTAAGGAAAAAGTCAACTCATGGAGAAGAATACTTTATATTGTTCGTTGATGATTTTTCCATAATGAGGTCTTCTAAAGCATAAATATGAATCATTTGAAAAGTTCAAAGCCTTCAAAGCTTTGGTTGAAAATGAATCATATCACAAAATCAAATGCCTCAGATCTGATCGAGGAGGGGAATTTACCTCAGATGAATTATTTGACTTTTGTGAACAAAATGTAATAAAAAGGTAGTTCTCCACCACAAGGACTCCTCAACAAAATGGAGTGGTAGAAAGAATGAACAGAACTGTTCAACAAATGGCTCGTGCTATGCTAGATGAATCTGGAACTCCTGCAATCTTCTGGGGTGAAGTTGTATTCGTCGTTGTCACTATTCTCAACAAGCAAATGTTCAGGTAAACAACACTCAACATCCAAATGAACTTTGGTATGGCAAGAACCCTACCGTAAATTACTTCAATGTTTCAAATGTTACATCAAAAGGATTGATGAAAGACTTGGTCAGTTTGAAACTAGAGCAGATGAAGGTATTCTTCTTGGCTACTCTTCTCGAAGTAAAGGATATAAATGTTATAATAAAAGACTTGGGAAAATTATTGAAAGTATTGATGTTGTAGTTGATGAGGCATGCAAAAATCCAAAACAAATAAATACCGAAGATTATGACAATGAAGAAGGTCAGGATCATTTTCGCACATCAAATCACACTAATTCTGAAGAAGAAACCAATGAAGCACCAGAGGAAGAGATAACGATAGAAGAAAAGACTCCGTTCATATATGTTAAAAAAAAATCATCTAGAAACTCAAATTTTAGGGGGGAAATGGGTAGGTGTGCAGACAACAAGAACTCTTGTTGAAGCCTCAAGCTATCTAAGACAACAAGAACTATTATTGAAGCCTCAAGCTATCTAGCATTACTATCTTCCACTGAACCTCAAAATGTAAATGAAGCATGCAGAGATGAATGTTGGGTCAAGGCCATGAATGAAGAACTTGAGAAAATTGAAAAGAATAATACTTGGGAATTGGTTCCTAGACCTCATGATAAGAATATCATAGGATCTAAATGGATATTCAAAAACACGCTGAAAGAAAATGGAGAAGCTACTAGAAACAAGACCAAACTTGTTTACAAATGATATGCTCAACAAGAAGATATAGATTTTGAAGAAACTTTTGCACCTGTTGCTAGACTTGAAGCCATAAGAATGTTTCTAGCTCTTTCTAGTTTTTAGAAATTCAAATTATATCAAATGGATGTAAAATCTGCCTTTCTTAATGGAGACATAGAAGAAGAAGTCTATATTGAACAACCAGAAGGATTCATTCTTGGAAATGATGCAAAACTTGTATGCAAGCTCAGAAAGGCTCTCTATGGTCTAAAACAGGCTCCAAGGCCATGGCATTACCGTCTTCACAAATATCTCCACCAATAGGGTTTTTCAAAGGGGTCAACATATATCAATCTATGTACAAAGATTGACACTAGTAAATTGCTAATAATTGTTGTTTATGTTGATAATATCATTTTTGGTAGAAATGAAGAATCCATGAGTCAGAATTTTGCTTTAGTAATGCAGCAAGAATTTGAAATTTCCTTACTTGGTGAGCTCACTTACTTTCTTTGTCTACAAGTTCAGTAAAATAATGGTATTTTTCTCTCACAAACCAAATATCTGAAACAGATCCTGAAAAAGTACGGCATGGAAGATTCTAAACCAGTATGTACCCCAATGGTAACAAGATGCAATCTCAGCTCAAATGATGAATCAACAATGGTACATCAACCAACTTATAGATCCATCATTGGCAGTCTGCTTTATCTAACAGGTACCCGACCTGACATCATGCATGTAGTAGGAATAGTTGGAAGATTCCAAGCAAATCCAAAGGAATCACACCTTCAGGCAGTCAAAATGATTTTCAAATATCTTCAAGGAACACATAACTTTGGTTTATGGTATCCTAGAGATGCAGATCTTACACTTCATGCATATATAGATGCAGATTGGGTAGGAAGTGTTGATGACATAAAAATCACTAGTGGTGGTACATTCTATATGGGTTCCAGGTTAGTGTCTTGGTTCAGCAAGAAACAAAGTTCAATTACATTATCTATAGCTGAATCAGAATACGTGGTCGCTGCATCTTGCTGCACACAACTACTTTGGATGATGCAAACCTTGCAAGACATTCAAATCACATGTACCCCACCCATCTCCATTATATGTGATAATACAAGCGTGATCAGTATTTCAAAGAATTCAGTCATGCACTCCAAGACCAAGCACATACCCATCAAATATCATTTTCTACGTGAACAAGTGCTTGAACAAAAGGTCAAATTGGAGTATGTTCCCTCCAAAGAAAAAGTCGCTGATATATTCACTAAATCACTTCCCAGAGAGACATTTGAATATCTCAGACAAAAGTAGTTTTTGCATCATCCTGTTGTTAAATCCTATCTTCTTCAGAGAAAGGTGGTTATACGCGAGTTTCATGAAGCGTAGTCGCGTACATACGCTGGTTTCTGTGGGTACCGTTGCGTATATGTTGGTTTGAAGAAAAGAAGTGGGGCAGACTCAAGAGAAAGGGGTCTGATATGGTTCAGTGAATTATCTGCTTTGCTTGATGATGGTTAAAATCTGTTGATGACATGTGGAAATATGTTGGCTCTCTTAAGTTGTTGATAACTTGATGTATATCTGTTTGATGATGATGCCTTGATAACTCTTCTGATATATGAAATGATCAGATCTGACAGTGAACATCTGGCATAGGTTTAGGGGGAGCATATGCTTCTAATAGTGCATTGTTGGAATTATCTTAGAAGATCTTGGTACAGATCCACATAATTGTTTTTGATTTAGGTGGAATAGGTTCAGGGGGAGAACATGGTTGCTGGTCTGGATGCTGATTAACAAATGTTGCTGATGATAGTTTTTGATAACTATCATGGTCTTGTTTAAGATATTTGGTCTCTGTTATATATGTCATGTATATCATTTAATGTAAAGGTCATGAAAAGACCTAATTTGTAACCCCACTATGCATGGAACGGATGATGTAACATTTCTTGTATAAATAATTGGTATATCCCCACTTGGTTGGGTGGATGAGTCAAATTTGGTATATCCCCATTTGATTGGGAGATGGATGTATGTATGAGTATTTAGTGATAGGAAGGTCATTTGTGATGTATGTATAGAGTCATGTTATCCTTTTGCAGACTTTGCTTGTGCTTAGGGGGAGCATGGATTCGATCGTAGGAACTCAATTAGTACACTTCATCATATCAGAGAATTCAGCATGTACTCACGGGGAGCATGACCCTTTGCCCTTGATGACAAAGGGGGAGAGTGACTCGGTGTTGCTATCAAGTCCAAAGGGGGAGATTGTTGGCATTATGACAAAGGTGTTGTCCTTGATGGCAACTCACTTAGATGGCAGATCACAGTACAGTAGGTTAACAGCACAGAGTTATAGATCAGACTTCACAGAATGAAGAAAGAGAGGGCTACACAGGTTCACCATTGGCCAAGATGCATATACACATCGGTTCATTGTACAACAAGTCATGTATATGTACACATGCACTTTCACAAAAGGAAAAGCGTGTATAACTTGGAAAACTAAGTTTTTGGTCCGAAGTATTTGGTCTATGGTATTTTGATCCATGATATTAGTCCAAGGTATCAAGTCCGAGGTATTGACCCTAGGTACTTGGTCGAAGGTATTGGTCCTAAGTGGTCTTGGTCCATGGTATTGAGAAAGACATACAAACTATAAAAAGAGGAGAAGATCATTAGGCCAAGTGTGCAAGTATCGAATATCTGATGAAGTGTAAGACCTAATGTGCAGGTTATTGGCTTATGGCATTACGTTTGATCTAAACCAAGGATGAACCTTAGCGTTTGATGAAGGATAATATCTAATGATGTATCAGGATCTTAAGGCTTGAAGTGAATTATCTTTATGTGGTTTGATCATGTATCTGAATAACTGGCACATGTTGTTGTCTGTAAATATGATGATATGGGTATTGACTGAAGCATGGAATAGATGTAATGTTTAAATCATCATTTACAGATCTGGATGCAGGTTCACTTTAGAAAAGGGGCGTATACAGGCTGGTTCTGCATATCAAAGCAGTGTATACGCTGGTTCACTTTGAGGAAAGCACGTGTGCACGTAGGTTTGACACATGGAAGTAACGTATACCTCATCAAATATGTTTTAGTTGCTTCTGTTTGCTATTGTAGTGTTTTGGGTTCTGGCTTGGGTTCTGGTTACTATATTCTGGCGACAATATTCTGAAAGATCAGATTGATGGTTTGTCAAAGTGATTGATTGATTCGGTTGTGGTTGGTTCAAAAGGAGATTGGTTGATGTAGATATATTTGATGATTGAATTATGTTGTTGATGGATCCAGTCTAAAAATTTATGAACCGTGGTCCCTGGAAGAAAAGAGAAGGTTGTAGCCTTCTGTAGGTTGGCACCTACATACTAGTAAACATATCACTAGTACAAGAGCTGGGGAGTTGTAGCTCCCTTCTAGTAGAAGTTAGATAATGAGAGAAGGTTCTAGCCTTCTGCAGGTAGAAGCCTATGTACTGGTATAAGACTGCACTAGTACAAAAATTATAAACAAAATTTTCTTATTTTTAAAAGAAGACAAAGATGACAACTGTAGGTGGTTTTCATCCACATTGGGTTTCGACCTTATATCTTGGTGTTCTTGTGTGTTTCTTATGTGTGATGCTTGATTTTGTTGTTACTACATTGTCTTATGAATTCTTGATATACTGGTTAAAGTTCAATGCATGATAATTTGGGTAAATCAAAAGATCTCTGCATACATGCTGGTTGCATTAAGTATAGTTGCGTATACACGCTAGTTCACTAAGATGAAGTAGCGTATACAAATCAGTTTTGAAAATTAAATTATTGATCTCATAATACTGATTCACCCCCCTCTCAGTATTATTTCCAACACCATCCTAGATTGCCTCTCGCTCAAGCACGCTTAAATATAGATATTATTTATATATTCATATTTCATTTCGATACTTAAATAAGCCATTTTAAAATCCATGTTAACTAATTTATTTTAATATTAAATTAGAAAAACATAAAAATATATTTTTATATATGAACTATTTCAATGTGAAAGAGAATAAATATTTGTAAAATTTAAAGTAATATTGAAATGTATTTAAAAATATATTATTAGAGAAAATAAATTGTAATGTGGAGAATGTAATCCATAAATAAAATATCTCAAAGCTTAAGTTAACTAATTATTTTAATGTGAACAATTTAAGTATTATAAAAAAATGTGACATTCCTATCCTTTTACAATGTCAAAACTATAGTGAGAACGGGAGGCTTCTCTCCAAGCTTTTTGAGCATAGGAATAAAATCTTAAATCAAAAATAAATAATTGTTTCTTTAGGTCCTATGGACCAAAGTTTGGTCACAGACGGAAATTAACCACCACCACCAGACGCCACCCACCCCGCCACCACCATGCATCATCATCATCAGTGTATTATTTTTATATAAAATAATTAAAAAATTAAACTCTTATTATTGTTATAGCATTTCAACTATCATTATTTTACATTTTTACTTTTTAGTAAAAGTTAATTTGAATGAAGCAAATATAAGTTAAAATTACATGTTAAACTATTGTATTTCATCTATTCAAGAGATTTTCAGCTAAGTGAATTTTAAAAATACAAATTTTTTTTTATCTCTCCATTTCTTATTCTTATTATATCCATAAATAAAATAAATATATAATTATCCGTCCAAAATTCACCCATTGAAAAGTAAACTTAAATTTCCCATCCTACCAATCTCAAATTTCAATTTAAATTTCACCTCATCTCCTAGTATCAGATTCCTAAGTAACAAAGGATAGATGTAGACGCTCCGTACAATCGAGACTCTACCATTGATCTTTATACGCTTTCGGTGGATGATGGTCTATTTTTATTATTATTTTTAGCATCACATCGTCACTTGTCATCAGGGTGGTCATTGTAATTTAGCTCTTGACATGACGGTGGTCATTGTTTCTAATAGAGTTCTTGACACCCACGTAATTTTCTGAACAACATCTCAACCAATATCCACAAATGAAATTCCCCTCCAAGCCCGCCCCCAAGAAAAGGAAAATTCTGCAGTGTTAGAATTTCTACACTACCAGAAAGTAAAAGCAAATGCCCATCTTCTTAGCCACTGTGAATGATTCCTCTGACTTTTGACCCCACAGTGAAAAATATATATCCATAGACGGACATGTTATATCAGCCGGACGTGTGAAAATAGTGACACAATAATGGAAAAAAAAGTTGATGGGTTACGACCGAATCACAGAGTAACAATCAAGGAGTATTGGTTTTTGTCACCTTGGATTGGCTTGAATCTGGAAAGTTAAAATCAGGTTGACATTTAAGGTAGCATTTCACCTATCTCACATTCTATTCTAGGGCATGTAATGAGAATGGAGTCGGTGGATTTTGGAAATATATTTGAATACGAGGAATAAGAATAAAATCAAATAATTATTTGTTTTGGTGTATTAAATTTTAAAATATTTTTTAAATTTTATAATAAAATGTTTAAAATTTTTAAATTTAAAATAAATAATTGTTTATTTAGATTCGATAAATTAAAATTTATTTCTAATTGATGTTAACCACCATCATTATCATCAAATTACTCGACAAAGACATTTATAAATTATATTATAGCAACTCGTTTCATCCCTAATTGTTACGTTATTACAAGTTTACTTCTCATTTTTAATCAAACGCAGAATTTAGCAGCTAATCTCTATCGAGATAATGTGAGGTTATCTAGTTTTATCCTCGATAATGTGAGGTTATCTAGTTTTATTTGGATAGTCTTTTATTAATCCTTTCGTACCAATAAAGTTGATTCAAGTATGTAACATCTAAGAGCAATATGTATTTTTTCCAAGTGAAAAATGGGTCACTAATGTGTCAATACTCATAATTTATTATTTATTTGTCTTTACTGAAGATATTAATCATTGTTTTATTTGTCTTTACTGAAGATATTAATCATTGTTCTATGTACCATCGTTAACTTGGGCAATAAATTGTTGATCGGTCAATCAATAATTACTTAGGTAAATATAGACATACAAATTTGAGGTAATTCAAATCGGTTATCATATTAAGTTTATAGAAAGTTGAGTTTAGATTTAATATGATGTAACATTATTAATTTCATCTATGTCTTTAATAAAATAGGAAAACTTTTTAGATAGGCTTATTATTGGATAGATTTAGATAGGTTCAGTTAATCATTGTTTTATTTGTCTTTACTGAAGATATTAATCATTGTTCTATGTACCATCGTTAACTTGGGCAATCAATTGTTGATCGGTCAATCAATAATTACTTAGGTAAATATAGACATACAAATTTGAGGTAATTCAAATCTGTTAACTTGGGCAATCAATTGCTGATGGGTCAATCAATAATTACTTAGGTAAATATAGACATACAAATTTGAGGTAATTCAAATCGGTTATCATATTAAGTTTATAGAAAGTTGAGTTTAGATTTAATATGATGTAACATTATTAATTTCATCTATGTCTTTAATAAAATAGGAAAACTTTTTAGATAGGCTTATTATTGGATAGATTTAGATAGGTTCAGTTTTTTTTAAGCCTGAAAGAGTTCTTAAAAATTGATTAATTAAATTTTTAATTAGTTTGTATAGTTTAAACTATAGTTAAGTTTTTAAAATTTAAATTTATTAATTTATTTGATTTTTTTATATTTGTTTTTAAAAATTTAATTTCTGAAAAATATATATCAGTTATTAAATAAATTTTGTTCATATACGTAAATACATTTTAATATTGTTAAGTATTGATATTTTTTATTTATTTAAATTTTAAATCTAAGAAGCATTAAAACTTGTCCTGAGATGAACCACACTGGTTGGTTCGAAACGCGTCAACAAATGATTTTGTATGTGATTTCGCCTAAATTTCTCTAACAAATCTCAAAGAGATCAAATATCATAAGATGAAAACATTTTTTCAACTAGAAAATTTGAGAAAAAAATTGTATTTCTCTTAACTATTATTAAATTGAGTCATTTTTAATTAAAATTTTAAATGTTATATATACACAATATTAAAAAAATTATAGTTATGGAGTTATGAAATCTTACAGTTATATATGATCAAATTCTAGTATTTAAATTTATTTAATGATATATTGAACATTATGATTTTTTCTTCAATTTTTTTTTTTTTTTAATTTTATTAATAAAATTAATATTACAGGTATAGCCAATTCAATTTATTATAATTATTATTTTATTAATTTTTCATCATCATCATCATCACCACCACCACCTCTATGACATTTCTCAAACTTTATCTTCAAATTTTTTAAGTTTTTTTTTTTTGTTAAGCTTGGCAGATCCATCAATTTTCTATTATATATTAGGCACATTTACACCATACAGATTGACTGGGCGACCTCAACATGCCCCAAGGGGAAACCAAGTTTGTTGGCCACCGGTCAGTATTATAAGCCATCCAAAAACAAAATTGTTTCAGTCTTTCTAACCAAGCTAGATAAGTCTTAGTCTCATGTCTAGATACTACATAATTGTAAAAACAAACATATGCAACAAGAAAATTAAAAGTTGACTGCATAAACAAAAACTATGCATGGGGAGTTTCTCATCTGAGACTGAGGCAACAAGAGCAAGATCTTCAGTAGTCGCCCCTGGCATTCCATACAGCTCTAGGATGTAAGGGATGTGGCAGTCGATTCGATCCATCCTGATGTCCTGTTTGTGCAACTAGAAAAGGATTTTCTCCATATCTTTTTTACAGTTTGGCACACCCTGCATTGTAATGCCACCCACCATAGAGATTCGTTCCATCACTTTTCCAAGAAGGCTCTTCATAAAGAAATACAGGTAAAGGTTGTGTTTAAACTGAGTGATTCTCCCACGAGTATTCCATGGGTCCGGGACCAGCGAACTCCAATTGTCGAGTTCTTCCTTTGATTCACTTTCCTACTTAATCTTCACTTCCAAATCTTTGATCAGCTTCTGAATTCCCTCGTCCTTCCTGTCTTGGTATGTCGTTGTTGGCTCTGCTATGAGGTGCTCGAGAGGCTTACGACCCTTGCGAGCTTCCGACGTGCTCGACCCCTTATCTGTCCAGGGGGCTGAACATCTTCTACCTCACCCTCGTCCTCTCACTGCTCGAGCCATAACCTGTGCAGTGTAGCCCTATTGACATGAAAAAGAGGTTGTGTTCATCAAACCTTGCTCAGAATCCCATCTGTGCCATTCATATAGTTTCGTTGTCACATACTTCTTCGCCTAAGTATTAAGGTAGACCAGAGCCCACAAGTGGCCAAAGAAATGGGTTTCAGACTCTTCTCCCGAGGCTCCTCATAGTACCCCTCCCCTTTGCTATGGTTCAATTTCCAATTGTCCCGTTGCATCTAGAGCTAAACCCACAGGCTTGTCTAGAGCCTAGCAGTATGCCTGCAATTATACCTACTTTTTGCACCCTCATCCAGCAGATGTGATCCATGGCTTTGCTTCCTCGTCCGCCCAGATTGCCGCCCGGGTTCCCTAGCTTTGCCCATATTGCTATTTAGGTGCCCAATTTCCCAAACATCTCTCTAGATCATATGGTCATGGTTGAATTCCCATCCCCCTGCCCTCAGCTCTTTTGTGCCTCTCTCTTCAGCACCAAGCCCCCCAGGAATGGTAATCCCACTATCCCTTATTCCCCTGGCTTGAGAGACTAAGGCTAACCTACATTTCTTGTGAGCTCGCAATTGCCAATTCTGCAACCAAGGTTTTGGTTCAATTGTGGTAGAATCAGAAACCATAACCAGGCCATGGCATACCCTTTCCACCCCTAATGCATCCCATACAAAGCTACTCCCCATTGCGCTAGCCGCTTGCCCCTCCATTCCCCCAGCAGAACCCCAACCAGATCATGGAATCAATACAGGAGCAGGACCAAATTACATTAGGGGAATTTGTTTCTTGTTTGCAGCCAAGGATCCTTGCTTTCCTTTGCCCCTCACCAACTCTGATTCACCTCCCGTCTCCACAACTTCTCTCTCTTATCCTACACGTTGAATGCCTTAACCTTCTCTGCCACCCTTCCTTATTCGTTTCTCTGGCACTTTGCTCACTCACCATTTCCCACCATACCCTTTCTATGGCATACCCTTTCCACCCCTAATGCATCCCATACAAAGCTACTCCCCATTGCGCTAGCCGCTTGCCCCTCCATTCCCCCAGCAGAACCCCAACCAGATCATGGAATCAATACAGGAGCAGGACCAAATTACATTAGGGGAATTTGTTTCTTGTTTGCAGCCAAGGTTCCTTGCTTTCCTTTGCCCCTCAACAACTCTGATTCACCTCCCGTCTCCACAACTTCTCTCTCTTATCCTACACGTTGAATGCCTTAACCTTCTCTGCCACCCTTCCTTATTCGTTTCTCTGGCACTTTGCTCACTCACCATCCATGCATTCATTCTGAAGGACACCACACCCCGTGCCTTGAGCATGTGTGGGGTGGCGGTCGTTATGGCCTTCGTACTACCCATATCACTTCGCACCTGACCTCTCTGACAAATTTTTTATGTTTTTAATTAATGTTGATAATTGATAATAAAATGCATGCCTCATATTAAATAAAATAACTAACATTTAAAAAAAAAACCTTAAATGTAATGTTCAACTCAAGCTATTACAAATATTTTTATTCTATTTTATATGAAAAACTATTAATAAAACACAAAAGTCTTAGGGGCAGTTCAATTGGCTATCAAAATAATGTGAGTATTTGATAACTAAGAGTTCCAAGGTTCAAATCCCCTGGTTGGGACAAAATTTAGATAAAAATAAAAATAATAAACACAAAAGATTCTCTTTCCAACTAACCAAATACTATTGGATGATTATGAATTTACTTTCACTCATAATATACAAATAATATACCATACACTGGTTTCTTTTTAATATTTTCATTAATTAAAATGAAAAATATCAACAACTTTTATTTAGATGACTATTGCTATAAAATTTAAAGTAGAAATCGTTAGTTATATTTAACATTCATTCAATTTTCATTTCACAAACAAAATAAATTTGAAAATCCAAACCTACTACAAAGTAAACTTGTAATTACAAAGATGGTTATTGATAATAAAATTTAAACTAAAAATCATTCAACATATTTAACATTCCTTAAATTTTCATTTTAGTTGAAAATTCAAACCCGGCTACAAGGTGAACTTGTGATTACAACCTAACTGTGAACTTGTAATTGCAAGCCTGGTTCTATACCTCACCTCCTCGTAACAGATTGCTGAGTAATATAGGACAGATCTGTATGCTCGTACCACTTAAAGCTTTTTACCGCAACTTGAAAAGTGGGCTTTGTTTTGGACGAACTATATACCTCATATTCGTATTCCCAAGACTCTACAATTGATCTTCATACACTTTCGGTGGATGATTGGTCTCTTTTATCATTATTTTCAACTTCACATAGTCACTTGTCATGACCGTGGTCATTGTAATTTAGCTCTTGACATGATGGTGGTCATTGTTTCTAACAGAATTCTTGAGACCCACGCAATTTGTGCGACTTCAAAGACTTTCCTGAGTCTCTTTTTATATATATATATATAGTCCCAACTACATCTCAACAGATATCCACAACTCAAATTCACTCCTCCCCAGCCTTCCAAGATTCCGACGTACAGAAATCGATTCAAAAATGAAAATTCATTCCAAGCCCACCCCCCGAGAAAAGGAAAATTCTGCAGTGTCAGAATTGCTACACTACCAGAAAATGAAAACAAATGATCATCTTGTTAGCCACGTGTGAGAGATTCCTTTGAATTTTGCCCCCACAGTGAAAAATACATATTCACAGACAGACATGTTATATCAGCAACACTTGCTAAGGAATGCAGTCGATTGAAAATAGCGGCCAAATAATGGAAATAAAAAAAGGTTGATGTGTTACGACCGAAAATAGGTACCATGACTCACGAAGTAACCATCAATGTATAGAAAATAAAAGCAAATGATCATCTTGTGAGAGATTCCTTTGATTTTTGACCCCACAATGAAAAATACATATTCATAGACAGACATGTTATATCAGCAACACTTGCTAAGGAATGCACTCGATGGAAACTAGCGGCCAAATAATGGAAAAAAAAAAAGTTGATGTGTTACGACCGAAAATAGGTACCATGACTCACGAAGTAACAATCAATGTATCATTTCTATGACGATGAACAGTCTATCCCATGTAACTTATTGGGAGTATTAATTTGTGACACCTTGGACTGGCTTCAATCTGGAAAGTTAAAATCATGTTGTCCTTTAAACGAGCATTTCACCTGCCCCACATTTCATCCTAAAGCAAAAACAGCAATGAGGATGAAGTTGGTAGTAAGCTTAATGTCAATGTTGTTATTTTAATGGTAGATTTTGAAAATATTTCTGAATGTGATTAAAATTTTTGAAATATTTTGGAAATCTACAATAAAGTGAAATATTTATAAAAAATTATCAAATAAATAAATAACCATATTACTATTTATTGTTTTAATGCTAGATTTTCAAAATATTTTTAAATGTTAAGAATAACAACAAAATCAAATATGGCGTTCTTAAAAATTTTAAAATATTTTTAGAAATTTACAATAAAGGGAAATACTTATAAAAATCTATCAAACATATAAATAACCATATTACTATCTATTGTTTTAATGGTAGATTTTATAACAGAAAAATCAAATATCATGTGCTTAAAATTTTTGAAATATTTTGGAAATCAATAAAGTGAAATATTTATGAAAGCTATCAAACAAATAAATAACCATTCAGATCATTAAGCAATATTTCACTAAAACATAACCATTAAGGAATTTTGCAAGATGACATAACCTTTCATGAATGTCACTTGTGTTCATACATGGCCATACACATGGTCAACCATAGTGAACATGCTAAAAATTGGTCAGCTATAGCAAAACATGGAAAATATAGGTCAACCATGGTCAAATATAGCCATCCATCGTTACTTGTAGTAAACCCTAGCATAGTTGACTGTGGTCTACCTAGATCAACCATACTACACTACCAGAAAATGAAAGCAAATGCCCATCTTGTTAGCCACTCTTAATGATTCCTCTGATTTTTGACCCCACAATGAAAAATAGATATACATAAATAGACATGTTATATCAGCGAGACATGTTAAATTTGGGTAAAGAATGCATTCGATAGAAAATAATGACACAATAATAGAAAAAAAAGCTAACGAGTTAAGACCGAAAAGAGATACCATGAATCACAAAGTAACAACAATCAATGTTCATTTCAAGGAAGATCAATAGTGTAATTTATTTATGGGGAGTATTAGTTTTTGTCACCTTGGATTGGCTTGAATCTTGAAAGTTAAAATCATGTTTGACATTTAAAGTAGCTTTTCACCTATCTCACATTCTATCCTAAAGCAAGTAATGAGAATGGAGTTGGTAGATTTTAGAAATATATTTGAACATGAAGAATAAGAACAAAATCAAATAATTATGGTGTATTAAATTCTAAAATATTTTCAAATTCTTCACTAAAATGTCTATACATTACCATACAAATTACACACTTATAAATTATATTATGCAACTCGTTTCACCCATAATTGTTACGCGTCTACTTCTCATTTTTAATCAAACGCAGAATTTTGCAGCTAATCTCTATGGAGATAATGTGAGGTTATCTATTTTTATGGGTAGTCTTCTATCCATCCTTTCGTACCAATACAGTTGATTCAAGTAGGTAAAATCTAAAGATCAATATGTATATGTATTTTTTCCAGTGAAAATCGGTCACTAATGTGTCGATATTCATGATTTATTATTTGTTTGTCTTTATTGAAGATATTAATCATTGTTCTATGTACCATCATTAACTTAGGCAATCAATTCAATCGTTGGTAGATCAATCAATAATTACTTAATAAATATACTAATATAAACATACATATTTGAGGTAATTTAAATCAGCTATTATATTAAGTTTATATAAAGTTGAATTTAGATTTAATATAATGTAACATTTCATCCATGTCTTTAATAAAATAATTTCTTATATTTGTTTGTCTTTATTGAAGATATTAACCGTAACCAATAATTACTTAGTAAATATACTAATATAAACATACACATTTGAGGTAATTTAAATCAGCTATCATATTAAGTTTATATAAAGTTGAGTTTAGATTTAATATGATGTAACATTTCATCCATGTCTTTAATAAAATAATTTCTTATATTTGTTTGTCTTTATTAAAGATATTAACGGTTGTTTTATGTAGTTTTATGTACCATCGTTAACTTAGGCAATCAATGGTTGGTAAGTCAATCAA
Source organism: Pinus taeda (assembly GCA_000404065.3). NCBI lineage: Eukaryota > Viridiplantae > Streptophyta > Pinopsida > Pinales > Pinaceae > Pinus > Pinus taeda. The sequence continues at coordinate 400,937 of APFE030167554.1, forward strand.
TAATTACTTAGGTAACTATAAACATAGACATTTTAGGTAATTCAAATGGGCTATCATATTGAGTTTATATAAAGTTGAGTTTAGATTTAATATGATGTAACATTTCATCCATGTCTTTAGTAAAATAGAAAACTTTTTTAGATAGGTTCACTGTTGGATAGATTTAGATAGATTCATATTTTTTCCAGCCTTAAAAAGGTTTTAAAAAGCTGATTAATCAAGTTTTTAATTATTTGTATAGTTTAAATTATAGTTTAAGATTTTAGATTTATATTTATATTTATTTAAAATTTTTTGTTTCTTTTTAAAAATTTATTTTTGAAAATATATGATTAATTATTTGATAATTTTGTTTATTATATATAAATGCATTTTATATTTTTTTCAAGTTTTTTATATTTTTTCATTTACTTTAATTTTGGATGTAAGAAGGAGCACTAATTTTTAGAGAATCTAATATGATAAATGAAACATCTCTTAACAAAATTTTGAGAAACGAGTTGTGGTTTCTCTTAACTATTATTAAATTCAAAGCCATATTTTTTTAATTAAAATTTTAAATGTTATATATACACAACATTAAAAAAAATTATAATTATGGATTTATTGTAATTATTTAGTTTTTATATGTTTATTGATTAAATTTCTTTTAATGATATATTTTTTTTTCGAGCAACGTTATATATTTTATATTCATAAAGGAGAGATATACAGTCATATTGATAATATTTATTGATTATATTTCTTTTAATGATATATGCATATTATGGTTTTTTTCCAATTTTTTTTTTAATTTTATTAATAAAATTAAATTACAAATATAACAAATTGAATTGATTATAATTACTATTTTATTAATTTTTCTTCTTCACCACCACCATCACCAGCACTCCTCTATGACATTTCCCATATATTAATTAGAAAATCATCTCCAACCATTACAATAACTAAAAATTAAACTCTATTTTCCTATTTTTTAAATTTTTAATTAATGTTAATAATTGATAATAAAAATGCATACCTCATATTAAATAAAATAACTAATATTTAAAAAAAACCTTAAATGTAATGTTCAACTCAAGTTATTACAAATATTTTTATGCTATTTTATATCAAAAACTATTAATAAAACACAAAAGTCTTAGGGCTATCAAAATAATGTGAGTATCTGATAACTAAGAGTTCCAAGGTTCAAATCCTCCACTTGAGACATAGTTTAGATAGAGGATAGGAACAGCAGACCTCGAAGGTTTATTGGCTGTAGGGTTCCTCTTTGTTAAAAGCTAAAAATAAAAATAATAAACACAAAAGACTCTCTTTCCAACTAACCAAATACTATTTGATGATTATGAATCTGCTTTCACTATTAATATACAATGTACTAGCTTCTTTTGGATATTTCCATTAATTAAAATGAAAAATAATGTATCAACAACTTTTATTTAGATAATTATTGCTAATAAAATTTAAACTAAAAATCATTCATCATATTTCACATTCATTAAATTTTCATTTCACAAACAAAGTAAATTTGAAAATCCAAACTTACTACAAAATAAACTTGTAATTACAAAAATAATTATTGCTAATAAAATTTAAACTAAAACTCATTTAACATATTTAATATTCATTAAATTTTCATTTCACAAACAAAGTAAAGTTGAAAATCCAAACCAGGCTACAAAGTGAACTTGTAATTGCAATCTAACTACAAGTTGAACTTGTAATTGCAAGCCTCGCTCTGTACCTCATCTCCTCGTAACAGATTGCTGAGTAATATAGGATAGGTGTATATGCTCGTACCACTTCGAGATTTTTACTACAACTTGAGAAGTGGGGTTTTGTTTTGGACGAACTATATACCTCATATTCGTATTCCCAAGACTCTACAATTGATCTTCATACTCTTCCGGTGGATGATTTGTCCTTTTTTTATCATTATTTTCAACATCACATCGTCACTTGTCATGACCGTGGTCATTGTAATTTAGCTCTTGACATGACGGTGGTCATTGTTTCAATAGATAATAAAGTTCTTGAGACCCACACAATTTGTCCGACTTCAATGACTTTCCTAAGTCTCTTTTTATATATATATACATCCCATCACTGGTCCCAACTACATCTCAACCAATATCCACAACTCAAATTCACTCCTCCCCAGCCTTCCAAAATTCCGACGTACAGAAATCGATTCACAAATGAAATTCCCTTCCAAGCCCACCCCCGGAGAAAAGGAAAATTCTGCAGTGTTAGAATTGCTACTCTACCAGAAAATAAAAGCAAATGATCATCTTGTTAGTCGAATGAGTGATTCCTCTGATTTTTGCCCCCACAGTGAAAAATACATATTCATAGACAGACATGTTATATCAGCAACACCTGCTGAGGAATGTTACGTCCATCCCACGTAACTGATTGGGAGTATTAGTTTGTGACACCTTGGAGTGGATACAATCTGGAAAGTTAAAATCATGTTCGCATTTAAACGATCATTTCACCTGCCCCACATTTCATCCTAAAGCAATAACAGCAATGAGAATGAAGTTGGTGGTAAGCGTAATGTAAATGTTGTTGTTATTTTAATGGTAGATTTTGAAAATATTTATGAAGGTTAGGAATAACAACAAATTTAAACAGTGTAATTAAAAGTTTTGAAGTATATTAGAAATCTATAATAAAGTGAAATATTTATAAAAATTATTAAATAAATAAATATATTAGAAATCTACAATAAAGTTAAATATTTATAAAAAATATCAAATAAATAAATAATCATATTACTATTTATTATTTTAATAGTAAATTTTGAAAATATTTTTCAATGTTAGGAATAACGCTTAGTCTAATTAGGCGGAGGACTTCCCTGGAAAGTTATGGAAATTCTGTTCATATTTAGAGAAAATCCCGCAATTTTGTAAATCCAAGTTATAGTTTAAACTTCAAAATTTTATGTGTCTTAGAAGTTTTTGGTGGTGCTGAATCCATTTCCACCATCAAAAACACGATAGAGTGCCTCTACAAGAATTTTTGAATTTTTTTTTGCCCAGATTCCAACCACTTTTGAATTAGCTATGTAGATATAAATATATACATTGGATGTAATTAAAATATGTTATCATCTTATACAAAGTTGAATTAGGATCATCTTAACGTTATAATAAGTTGAATTTGGATGTAATTAAAATATGTTATCATGTGAAAGTTATATAAAGTTGAATTTAGATTAATATGAGCTAAAATGATTAATGTCATATAACGTGTTTGAGAAAATAGGAAAATAAATGTTTCTGAGATGGACTTAGATAGATTCCATTAAATCTATAGTTTTTTTTAAAGAGTAATAGATTAGTTATTATTAATAAATTTAGTTTTTTTTTTTAAAGTTTATATTTTTTGAATTTAAGTGAAAATATTAATGAAGTAATAATAATAATTATGAAAATAATGAAAATATTGTTGAAGTAATAATAATAATTATGAAAATAATGTAATTGTGGGTAAATCTTTATTTTATTGTTCAATCAGTTCTTGTAACAAAAACAAGTTATGTAACGAAATATCTCATATTTATTGGTGATTATTAGAGAGGCAACAAAAACAAGTTATGTAACGAAATATCTCATATTTATTGGTGATTATTAGAGAGGCTCATTGTAAGTTGGAGAAACATTCTTGAGCAATAAGATTTCCAATCCCTTGCCTCGTGGAGGTTTCCTTGACATACCTCATATTTATTGGTAATTATTAGAGAGGCTCATTGTAAGTTGGAGAAACATTCTTGAACAATAATATTTCCAATCCCTTGCCCCATGGAGGATTCCTTGACATACTGTCAAGGTTTTACCACGTAAAATGATTTGTGTTACATTGTGTGTTTTATTCAGTTTCCTAATTTCATCTCATTTGTTTCACAATTGAGTGATAATGGCTCTAAAACCAGCAAGTGGTAGAACAATACTCCAATTCTTTTAACTTAGTCATTGTGGCTTTCCAGCCTTTGGGTCGAATAGTTGTAATGTTTAAATCATCATTTACAGATCTGTACGCAGGTTCACTTTAGAATAGGGGTGTATGCACGCTGGTTTTGCATATCAAAGCAGTGTATATGCTGGTTCACTTTGAGGAAAGCACGTATGCATGGAGGTTCGACACATGGAAGTAGCGTATACCTCATAAAATATGTTTTAGTTGCTTCTGTTTGCTATTGCAGTGTTTTGGGTTCTGACTTGGGTTCTAGTTACTGTACTCCGGTGAAAACATTTTGAAAGATCAGATTGATGGTTTGTCAAAGTCATTGATTGATTCAGTTGTGGTTGGCTCAAAAGGAGATTGGTTGATGCAGATATATTCGACGATTGAATGATGTTGTTGATGGATCTAGTCTGAAAATTTATGAAACGTGGTCCTTGGAAGAAAAGAGAAGGTTGTAGCCTTCTGTAGGCCGGCATCTACGCACTAGTAAATATATCAACTAGCACAAGAGCTAGGGGATTGTAGCTCTCTTCCAGTAGAAGCTGGAGAATGAGAGAAGGTTGTAGCCTTCTGTAGATAGAAGCCTGTGTATTGGTATAAGACTGCACCAGTACAAAAATTGTAAACAATTTTTTCTTATTTTTTAAGAGAAGACAAAGACGACAGCAGCAGGTGGTTTTCATCCACATTGGGTTTCTACCTTATATCTTGGCATTCTTGTGTGTTGCTTATGTGTGATGCTTTATTCTTCTATTACTGCACTGTCTTATGAATTCCTGATATATTGGTTAAAGTTCAATGCATGATCATTTGGGTAAATCAAAAGATCTTTGCATACACACTGGTTGTACCTGGTTTTCATCCACATTGGGTTTCTACCTTATATCTTGGCATTCTTGTGTGTTGCTTATGTGTGATGCTTTATTCTTCTATTACTGCACTGTCTTATGAATTCCTGATATATTGGTTAAAGTTCAATGCATGATAATTTGGGTAAATCAAAAGATCTTTGCATACACACTGGTTGCATTAGGTACAGTTGCTTATACAGACTAGTTCACTAAGCTGAAGTACTATATACAAATCAGTTTTGAAAATTATATTGATCTGATAATACTAATTTACCCCAGTATTATTTCCAACACCATCCTAGATTGCCTTTGGCTCAACCGTGCTTAAAAATAGATATTATTTATATATTCATATTTCATTTCGATACTTAAATAAACCATTTTAATATCCATGTTAATATTAAATTAGAAAAAACATAAAATATTTATATATATGAATTATTTCAATGTGAAAGAGAATAAATAATTAAATGTAATATTGAAATGTATTTGAAAATATATTATTAGAAAAAAAAATTGTAATGTGGAGAATGTAATCCATAAATAAAATATCTCACAGCTTAAGTTAACTAATTATTTTAATGTGAACAATTTACATATTATAAAAAAATGTGACCTTCCTAGCCTTTTACAATGTCAAAACTATAGTGAGCTCGGAGGCTTCTCTCAAAACTATAGTGAGCTCGGAGGCTTCTCTCCAACCTTTTTTAGCATAGGAATAAAATCTTAAATCAAAATAAATAATTTGTTTCTTTAGGCTTGATAGACCAAAGTTTGGTCTCAACCAAGGTTAACCACCACCATCATCATCATAAGTCTATATTTTATATAAAGTAATTAAAAAATTGAACTCTTATTATTGTTATAGCGTTTCAACTATCATTATTTTACATTTTTACTTTTTAGTAAGAATTAATTTTGAATAAAGCAAATATAAGTTTAAATTACATGTTAAACTATTGTATTTCATATATTCCAGAGATTTTCACCTGAATAAATTTTAAAAATACATTTTTTTTAAATTTTACATTATAAAAAAAAATCAAGTTTCAAAAAAATTGATCTCTCCATTCTTATTCTTACTATATCCATAATTAAAATAAATCTATAGTCCAAAATTCACCTATTCAAAAGTAAACTTAAATTTCCAATCCTACCAATATACCTTATCTGCTAGTATCAAATTCCTAAGTAATAAAGGATAGATGTAGACGCTCCGTACAATCGAGACTCTACAATTGATCTTTATACACTTTCGGTGGATGATGGTCTATTTTTATTATTATTTTCAGCATCACATCGTCACTTGTCATCAGGGTGGTCATTGTAATTTAGTTCTTGACATGACGGTGGTCATTGTTTCTAATGGTTTCTCTTCACATATATATATGTTTTCCGAACAACATCTCAACCAATATCCACAAATGAAATTCCCCTCCAAGCCCGCCCCCAAGAAAAGGAAAATTCTGCACTGTTAGAATTTCTACACTACCAGACCAAAAAAAAGCAAATGCCCATCTTCTTACCCATAGTGAATGATCACTCTGATTTTTGATCCCTCAGTGAAAAATATATATCCATAGACGGACATGTTATATCAGCCGGACGTGTGAAAATAGTGACACAATAATGGAAAAAAAAAGTTGATGGGTGACATAATTATTAAATAAATAAATATTTTGGAAATCTACAATAAAGTTAAATATTTATAAAAAATTATCAAATAAATAAATAACCATATTACTATTTATTATTTTAATAGTAAATTTTGAAAATATTTCTGAATGTTGGAATAACACCTCCTCTAACAAGGCTGAAGAGTTGCTTGGAAAGTTATGGAAATTCCGTTTATATTTAGAGAAAATCCGTCAAAGGCGGAAGAGTTGCTAAAGAAAGTTATGGAAATTCCGTTTATATTTAGAGAAAATCCGGCAAGGATTTTTGTAAATCCAAGCTATAATTGTTAGACTTCAAAATTTGAGGTGTCTTAGACGTTTTTGATGGTGCTGAATCCATTTCCACCATCAAAAACATGATTCAAACAGTATCTCTACAAGATTTTTTGAATTTTTTTGCCAAGATTCTGGCCACTTTTGGCTATCCAAGCAATTCCTCCGCCTCGTTAGACAACTCCAATAAAATGATAGCAAATCAAACATAATGTGGTTAAAAATTTTAATTTTTTTTTGGGAAATTTACAATAAAATGAAATACCTATAAAAATCTATCAAACATATAAATAATCATATCACTGCCTATTGTTTTAATGGTAAAATTTGAAAATATTTCTGAATGTTAAGAATAACAACAAAATCAAACATGGTGTGCTTAAAATTTTTGAAAATCTAGAATAAAATAAAATACTTATAAAAAACTATCAAACTATCAAACAAATAAATGACCATATTACTATTTATTGTTTCACCAAGTTTTGAAAATCTAGAATAAAGTAAAATACTTATAAAAACTATAACAAACAAGATCGGCTGCGTAGCAGCGAGTCCCTGCAAAGCACATGGAATGGCTCTAGTGTCTAGATGTGGCGTTGATACCAACCAACTTGCTTGCTCGCTTGTGGGGGCGAAAAGCTGGGCTTCAGCGTTGAACTAGTCATAATGAACGATAAGCAGACACTTGCAAATACCATGCTTTAGTGGCAACGATGCACCTATGTAAAAACTAGTTGATCCAACACTAGTCTGATAGCAGTTAGTCTCCCTTCATTCCGCTGGCAAGTGAAGCCAACAAACCCTCCTTAATTATGAATTCTGATTATACAAAATCAAGGAGCTAGAATGGCTCAATGATATTTATCAATAAACTATAATGCCCATATTATGAGCACCCTTCCACAATGCAATTGATGGTATTATTGAGTAGACTAGGCCCAAATAATGTGTCATCAAGATTTTATGGCTGAGTATAAGGTTTGATTTGTAAAAGGTACGAGGTCGATTGCATAAGCATGATGATTGAGGCAGATGGTGAAAAAGAAAATTAGAAACATAGTAGTGGCTAAATAATGCCAAGCAATAGTGCTGTGAACATTTGGAGATTTGGTTTGGGATTTTTGTTGAAAAAGAATTGGGAGCCACCCTTGCATGTTATGTGATTGGGATTCTTTGTAACAGAGGGTAATGACGAGCCCCTGTGATGAATATATTGGGGAAAGCGAGGACCATATCCCACCATGTACGAAAGCTTTAGAGGATTATCCCAGAGTATGTAGTCCACCTGCATACACAGCCAGACACAATATCAGTTTAGTACTGACAATAACCAGGCTTCCATTATTTTTGATGCAATATTTTGTTTTCAAGTTTGGATCCCAATGACAAATCTTGAGTAGAACCTTGCGCTTGGCAGCTGTTCTGAGTCTAGAAGGAGTGACTTGGATGCTACCACATTGAACAACTTCAGAAGAATGGCCCAAATAATTAGCATAGGCTAAAAGTAGAAATGATATGGCTATAACATGTTGCATGTTGCTCCCTCCTGGCTTGTAGATAAGTTCACCTGTTACAGTACTCATACACTAATTTTCTTAACTTATGATTCACACAATGCACCACTAGGAACATCAACAAAATTTTAAGAAGATTATAGTTTATTGCACTCAGAGAAGCCAGATTCTGTTACAACTTGGTAAGATCTCAGACAGGATTATGCCCAATTTTAGAGTTAAGAAGTATCTATGCTAATTATATTTGTGAAGGTATACAACCTGGTGTGAATGGTACATGCTCATCAGATGTTTCTGGGATCCTCTGTAAGTATGCAAAGAAGCTGCTTTTCCCATAATTCCTACACAAAACATTATATCACAGATTTGGTACTATTATTGAGACAAGGAGTAAATCTTCGTATAACATCATCATGGAACATATTAATACTACTGTCTAAAGCCATAACGAGCAAAACTATCCATTGTATTCAAGGGAAATTATTGAAAGCCAATGAATCTCTTCTAGTTTACCTGGATCTTTGTCTTGAGGCATAGCAGTTAAGACACAGATAGTTATGTTGCAGGATATTTCCGCATTGAAATCGTCGTTCTTGACTATAAATTGGATGAAATTAAGGTTGAATTCACCTGGGAGCACTATTTTCCATAAGAGGATGTTGAACCTAGTGCTATAACAACTCACAACAGAGGAATAAACAATGATGGAACGACACAGTAGGATTAGGAATATGTTGTCTGAAATTTTCACTGCAAATTTTGTGATCGTCCTGAAGCTATCGTAGCCTCTACCTGAACTCTTCACTGTATTTTTTGCCAATGATATATAAATATAGTCTATTTATATGAGTATTCTGTCATGGTTCTGAAGTTGTAGTAGTCTCTGCCTAAACTGTTGCTGATTCAACTACTTATGCTTCTGTTGCTTCAACTGAGTAAACAGGGTGAACCACCGCCTTTTCGTATGCCTTTGTCGCATGTTCAGGTTTGGTCCTAGTATATGACCTTGTGAGCCTGATATGTGCTCACCTGCAAAGTTCTTCCCATTGGGCTGGATGGTTACATCTAGCTTGACTAGAGCCTTAAAGAAGGGTTGGATGGTTACATCTAGCCTTAAAGAAAGCATGACAAGACTTGCTGAGATCATATTCGTAGTGAGAATATGATAAGGTCAGTTCTGGTAAGTAACAGTTATTCTTGAGCCAGTACCTTCAGTTGTATGTAGACTGAGGATAGTTTTCATGCTTGAGTGGCTCCTAGTACCACGAGACAATTAATGATACTTAGCCCGCCTAGAACTACTAGCTAGCTGAGTGTCTTTTATGCAAGGCCGCTTGGAGAAGGCAGTGGAAACAAAGTTCAGATGTCAGATACAAATCCAATGTAACCCTCACCGAAATGTCATCAACTTCCATTTCAATCTTAGCATTATTGAATTCAATTCTATGTTAGGGATCAAGCATTTTAGTATGCAACTCCTTTTCAAGTTTGCAACCAATACGAGACTTATCCCAATTGCTATCCCAGGTAGTTAAAAGGCCCAAAGGCATTTCACATATAAGCTTATATGATAATTGAAAAGATGCAAGCAATAACCCCCTGGATATCAAAATCAAACCATATAAAACCTCCATAAAACCTATCTGGTCGAAATTAGACAGGACCCCCTATAATTCATGGTCAAGATTTTATAGCCTGGAGGATTTTTTACATAACAGGTTTAGAGTAATCATGTGCAAAAGAAAGATGATTCAACGTAATGCAGCATAAACCTTACTGATCTACGTGAGCAAAGATGCATATTTGAGAAAAGAAATCTTGCTTACAAATAAACATAGGAGCAGCATCCAACTTAATATAAACATTCTAAAATGAAACCACATAAAAGAAACCAATTATTAACAGGTCCAAAATTTCAATTATGACAAAGTCCATGGAGCAAACATAAAGGACGTTCTCTACAACCTCAATGGTCCAATGCAGCAAAAATACATATTCACAGATGATAAATTAGGTACCAATCCTTACAAAGAAATACTATAGCTGTATATGTACAATTTAAGAAAAAATTTAAGACAATTCTAGTGCTCCAAAAAGTCCTGCAACAAAACCAATGAAAAAGCAATGTGTGTCAAATGTAATAGATATTTCAAAAGGCTCCATAGCATATAGAAACCAATTAGGCATTCACCTGTCAATCTGGATGCAATTGTGCTACCAAACTTCCTTTAACATTCTTGTCCTCTCTATGATGTACTTTCCTCAATACGAGACTTATCCCAATTGCTATCCCAGGTAGTTAAAAGGCCCAAAGGCATTTCACATATAAGCTTATATGATAATTGAAAAGATGCAACCAATAACCCCCTGGATATCAAAATCAAACCATATAAAACCTCCATAAAACCTATCTGGTCGAAATTAGACAGGACCCCATATAATTCATGGTCAAGATTTTATACCCTGGAGGATTTTTTACATAACAGGTTTACAGTAATCATGTGCAAAAGAAAGATGATTCAACGTAATGCAGCATAAAACTTACTCATCTACGTGAGCAAAGCTGCATATTTGAGAAAAGAAATCTTGCTTACAAACAAACATAGGAGCAGCATCCAACTTAATATAAACATTCTAACATGAAACCACGTAAAAGAAGCCAATTATTAACAGGTCCAAAATTTCAATTATGACAAAGTGCGTGGAGCAAACATAACGGACGTTCTCTACAACCTCAATTGTCCAATGCAGCAAAAATACATATTCACAGATGATAAATTAGGTACCAATCCTTCCAAAGAAATACTATAGCTGTATATGTACAATTTGAGAAAAAAATTAAGACAATTCCAGTGCTCCAAAAAGTCCTGCAACAAAACCAATGAAAAAGCAATGTGTGTCAAATGTAATAGATATTTCAAAAGGCTCCATAGCATATAGAAACCAATTAGGCATTCACCCGTCAATCTGGATGCAATTGTGCTACCAACCTTCCTTTAACATTCTTGTCCTCTCTATGATGTACTTTCCTTCTTTGTATTTCTCCTGTTCTTCGTATGCCTTTTCCTGAGAGTGAAACATTATTAAGAGCAAACCCTATGAGTTGAATTGATCCAGTAAGCACCATAGATTGCTCTCCAAAGAGCTTCTGCTAGTCAAATCTGACTCTAATTTTAGAAAATTTAAAAATTAAACAATATTACCTCTACAAATGTACCATATCACATCAACTATTATTGACAAAAATACATGAAGAATTGAAACTCACATATCTCCAGCCCAATATTTGGTGGCAACATTTGCAGTAAATGTCGTTGACAATATGTAATCCAGTAAACCTTGAAGATGGTAGCCGAACTCCATAATGACCAAATATTCTTGTGGACGATAGCTGAACTTCATCACCATCATCTTCAACAACGATGAAGTTGCCCAATGGAAAATTTGGTTAGTCAACATTGTGTTCTGTTTTTCTAACTCAGATTGCCCTAACCTCAATTCCAAATCTTGATTCCGCTTTCATATCGACCTTGATCTGTTCATGATGGCCCACAACAGAGGATGTAACTTGAAAAGAACTGCCTGGTTGCATGAGGATAGGCAATCATGAAAACTTTAATCAACGCAGATGATCTCTAATTATAGATATTAAATAATGATGAATAAACCTCACCCATAAATCATAGGTGATACTTCCGTCTCAACAGATCTAAGAACAAAATAAAATGAAATATTAACCGTGTAACCAAATGATGATATTTTTATTTAGTTTACCATTCCACTTTTCGTGGGCCCCATTTTACTTGTCGCCATGATCACCATGCACAGTGCCATAAGTGTGACCCACCTGCATGTATGACACATGCCCCTTCACGGCCTATTAACCTATCCTTTAACGAACCAACCTATATGTGATAATATTCTTTGTAACCGTTAAGACCCTTCCTGGTTCAATTACCCAATCTTGTCGGATATATGAATTGATATGAATCTAGTCTGATATATGAATTTGAACCAAAGGAAGGCAGATCTCATAGCGGTTGCAACGAACGATATTAACTAAGGCAGATATTACGGGAAAGGGCGCAAGCCTCATTAAACAAGATACAAGGGAGGCTTATTATAGCTATACTAATACGCAGGCAACACTATTTAGATAGTTTTTTAGACAAATCATCCATCCTCTAGGAACCCCATCTTGCGGTTCTCTTTATAAAAAATAGAAAATCAACACTACTAAATCGAGTGAAGGGGGTTAGGCTTTAATGCATTAGATGCAGATGCAGAAGCTAGTATGCCAGCAAGGTCGAAGAAGCATGTCAGTGTCTCTCTGTGCAATGTCCCTGCCCACAGTGAAATGGTGGTAGCCGTGTAGAGAGCACAGTTTTTCAAACCTATATATTTACATTTTTCCCTCATTCTTTTGATTGGGATTCTGAATTTAGAGATAAAGACCCATACCTTCGTGGGAAAGATCTAGAAGTAGAGCCTATTGAAGCACACGTTTATCCAGGACCAGTAGCTTCAGTCTCCATTTTGACCTTAGTGAGCGACCTGCGGCAACAAAAAACAACGAAGGTGCAAAACTTCCAGAGGTGATTCGACCGGATGACAATAAAGAAAAAGCGAATGAAACTGCGGAAGAATCAAGAGCAGAAGTGCCTAAGCACGCAGAAGACATTGTTCATGGGGAACAATCAATATCTTGCATTTATCTTTAGTATCAGGTCAATCTCTAGCATTGATTCTATTAGTTTTTAGGAAGGTGCAGGAAGTAGCAGTAGAGTGTCCTTGCGTTCTTGTTTATTTTGAATTTTTTACTGTGTAACTTAATCCAGATAGATATTAAAGAATGCATATTTGAATATTGGCTTACCCTCTAATGTTTAGAAACCCTCTCGATTCGAAGGGAATTGATCCTAGTTTAAAGTTCCTTTGTTTAATTCTGTAGCAAAATAATTATGCTACCGCTGTTAAAATTCATTTTTATACTAATTCAGTCGGAAACCAACTTTGAGCTTTGATTATTGAGCTAAAATTGTGGTGGATGCTACAGGGATACAAATTGATTATGGTGAATTGCAAAGAAAATGCAAAATACCTGACAGAAATCCACTTTCTGCGCTTTAAATTCAGGGTGAGCAGAGGGAGGAGGACTTTAGTAGAACTTCAACAGGAGTGAAGTTGAGCAGTCTATCATTATTCATGTTCGAAGATCACCCACAACGTCAGTTCAGTAGAGATCAGAGATCACCCACAGCCTTAAAGCGACTACATGTTCGAAGATCACCCACAACGTCAGTTCAGTAGAGATCAGATATCACCCACAGCCTTAGAGCGACTACAACCTGGTAGCAATTATTGTTTGGATAACCATTCTTGTTTTCTTATGTTGTTCATGTTTGCTTTTGCAACAATGACAGTGCTCTGCGATGGAAGTTTTATGACTGTGACAAATGTTACAGTGTCGCACCTGGTATGGAACCTATGGCACCTGGTATGCAACCTCTTAACCTGTATGACACCTGTTAACCTCCATGACACCTGTTATATGTAGACAGAACCAGACATAACCGGTGGTACAAAGCGGTGGGTACAAAGCAATATCATAGCATCTAATATTGAACACATGCCTGCCAATATGCCCATGCAAACAATCCAAACTAATGGTAAGAGACGCTAACATTAAAACACGAAATCCTCTGACCAACAACAAAAATAAAAAAACCTTAAGGAAAATAACCTAAGCTCTGACCTCTCCCGCCTCGGGAAGAGGCCAAATAAGATGGCAAACCTGAACACTTTGGTCATCCTCGCACAAAGCATTTCAAAATCTTGCTTTAACCAACGCATTCTCCGAAATAACACCTGGAATTAATGCTAAATCAACCAAAACTAATTACTATAGTCCCTGGCCATTGCCAACAAGGACTAATAAATAACCATATTACTATCTATGGTTTCACCAATAATTGTTAAGTTTTTTTTTTTTTGGTACAGATTTACTTCTCACTCTTTTAATCAAACCCAGAATTTTCAGCTAATCTCCGTAGGCTAGATTGTGATATTATGTATTTTTATCGGGTAGTCTTTTGATCCATGTTGTCTGAGTCACAATCGATTCAAGTCTGTAACACGTAAAAACAATATCTTCTTCGTTGAGCGAGGCCATTCATCTTAAAGTTATACAAAGTTGAATTAGCTACGTAAATATAAACCTATACAGTTGAATTAGCTATGTAAATATATAAAAATATGCATTTGAATTAGCTATGTAAATTAAACATATACATTAGATGTTGAATTAGCTATGTCAATATATAAAAATATGCATTTGAATTAGCTATGTAGATTAAACATATACATTGGATGTAATTAAGATAGGTTATCATTTTAATGTTATATAAAGTTGAATTTGGATCTATGTAATTAAAATAGGTTATCATCTTAACGTTATACTAAGTTGAATTTGAATGTAATTAAAATATGTTATTATCTTAACGTTATATAAAGTTGAATTTAGATTAATATAAGCTAAAATTATTAATGTCCTACGAGGTATTTAAGAAAATAGGAAAATGGTTTTAAATAGCTTCTGAGATGGACTTAGATAGATTTCATTAAATCTATATTGTTTTTAAAGAGTCGTAGTTATTATTAATAAATTTAGTTTTTCTAAATAAGTTTATATATTTTTTGAATTTGAGTGAAAATTGTTGAAAATGTAATTTCAATTGCGCAACAGTTGAGCCTTGTAGTAGCATGGAAACTTCGCCGACGAGCAATCGCCGTTATCGCATTGGCGAAATCGCAGTGGAGGACTTATAAAGAGGCATTTATATGCTGCGATGATCGATTGCCGATATCGCATCGGCGTATCACTATCGGCGTTCACAAAGTGGTGGAGCCTTTGCACATATACCTCCGATGCTCTGATGTTCCAACCCACCGATACGCCGAAACAATATATTTTAACATATGCTTGCAAAACATTAAAACACGAAAAGAGGGCCGCTGCGGAACTGTAATAATATGAAACAAAATGTTGAATACCCGTCGACGGGTATTCAACATTTTGTTTCATATTATTACAGTTCCGCAGCGGCCCTCTTTTCGTGTTTTAATGTTTTCCAAGCATATGTTAAAATATATTGTTTCGGCGTATTGGTGGGTTGGAACATTCGGAGGTATCGGCAGATATTGCGATCGGTATATCGCAATCGGGAAAACCAATGGAGGATGGCTTTACATATATGCGCGCTATGCGATGAAGCCTGGACCCGATGGGTTTCCAAAGCCAAATTGTATAATGGTTGAAGTACGCGCCTACAAAATGAATTTGACGTGGAGTAAAAGTTTCACTTTTGACCATCAGTAAAACAGTAAATGTCAGTAAAATAATAAATGTAATTTACTGTGGGTAGGTAAGTTTTGGTAAAGATTTTAATTTTATAGTTTTTTATTTCACGGGAGTTTTTGTCTTAGGGCATAAGTAAAAACAATATATAGTTTTTTTGGATGTTGTTCCGGGTATGTAATGGTGTGAGAGAGATAAGGTAGAAGCGCAATAGCGCAAGTGAATGAATGTTAGCAATACGCAGCGACGTAATATGAAATGGGAAATGAATGAATGGAGTAGCACCACATATGTTTTTTTTGGGTGAATCCCTCTAAGTGAAAGAGGATGAATTTTGTATCAGAAATTTTATTTTAATGAATACAAATATTTTTATAGGTGTGTAATACTCCATTCTCAGAATTTGTTTTTTGTTCCGCTGTGTTAAAGATCCCGGAGAAAAACAGAGCATTGTCTCTGTGTTTAGTGTATTCTGTTTTTGGAATTTTACCAGAAAAATTCCCAACAGTGGTATCAGAGCTTGTCCAGGTTCTTTGAAGGCGTCAAAGAAGTTGAAGGAAGGTTTCTTGCTGCTCCAGCTTCTCCATCAGAGTGAAGACTCAGTCAAGAAAGGTTTCAGGTATTTCTCAAAGTTTTTTTTTTGTGTTTTTGTTGAAGACAGTGAGTTATTTTAATACATAGTCAAGCATTTTAGAGCATAGTTAAGGAGTGCAAGAATGGCTAGCACCAGCACCAGCACTAGCATGGGTATGTTTAATACTCAACTCCCACAGTTTAATGGGAAAAACTATGACTATTGGGCAATAACCATGAGAGCCCTATTTTCCTCACAATATTTATGGGAACTTGTTGAATACGGGTTTGAAGAACCAGCAGATCAAAATGAGTTTAACAGATTAAATCAGGCAGAGAAAGATTTGTTGAAGAGAAATATGAAGAAGGATTCCAAAGCCCTCGCATTTTTATATCAAGCAGTGCATGAGAGTGTGTTTCCAAGGATAGCAACAGCCAAGACATCCAAAGAAGCATGGAAAACTCTCAAGGCAGCCTATCATGGCATGGAGAAAGTGAAGACAACAAAACTACAGTTGCTGAGGAGAGATTTTGAGAACCTGTGCATGAAGGAGTCAAACAATATTGACTCATTCTTCACACATGTGATTGGTCTGGTCACACAAATAAGATCTCATGGAGAAACTCTTGAAGAAAGGAGGACTGTGGAGAAACTTTTGAGGGTCCTACCCTCAAAGTTTGATGTGATTGTCACCACCATAGAAGAGACAAAGGATCTCTCAAACTTTTCAGGTGATGAACTTCATGCATCACTGATAACTCATGAGTAGAGGTTGAGTAGAAATGAAAACTCATCTCTAGAGCAAGCCTTCAAGACCCAGATGTCCTTTGGAAGAGGAAGAGGTCAAGGCAAAGGAAACAAGAGAGGAAGAGGCAGAAGCCAAAACAGAGGTGGAAGAAACAGTCCAGCAAATGCTCAAGGAAGAAGCAGCAACCCAAATCAGTACCAAGGCCAAAGCAGCAACCAACAAAGTGGACAACATCATGCTCAAGGACAAAGGTATGAAAAATCCAATGTCCAATGTTATTATTGTAAAAAATATGGGCATTATGCCAATGAATGTAGGAAGAAACAACATGATATGAACAAAAGATCTAGTGCAAAAATCACTAGAGAAAATATCAACCAAGATAATGTATTGTTAGCTTGTAATATGGCTGAAACAAACAGTGAAGACATATGGTTTCTAGACTCCAGTTGCAGCAACCATATGACAGGAAACATAGCTTTGTTTTCTGTTTTAGATCAAAGTGTGAAATCAGAAGTTACACTTGGGACTGATAGCAAAATTTCTGTTATGGGAAAAGGAGAAGTCAAAATATCTACAAAGAAAGGAGAAAGGAAAACCGTAGCAGATGTCCATTATGTTCCTGGAATGAGATGTAACCTCTTGAGTATTGGACAACTTGTTCAAAAGGGTTACAATGTTTTCTTTGAGAATGATGTATGCACCATCATGGTTAGAGCACCCAACAAACGATGCATTGCTGAAGTGACGATAACAACGAACAGAATGTTCCCTCTTAGAATAAGAGCAGATTTGAAAAACAAAGAAGTAATTGCAGCAGTTACCCAAGAGGCTTTCCAAAGTGTGCCAAAGGATGAAAATTGGATGTGGCACTTGAGATTTGGACATCTCAACTTTGGAGGTCTTAACTTGTTGAGCAGAAAAGGAATGGTAAGAGGATTACCATTGATAGAGAAACCTGACAGCCTTTGTGAAGGTTGCATTTTGGGGAAGCAACACAGAGAAAGTTTTCCTTCAGGGAAAAGCATAAGGGCAAAGGCACCCTTAGAAATTGTCCACTCAGACTTATGTGGACCGATGCAAAATTCATCTTTAGTAGGCAGCCAATATTTTCTAACGTTTATTGATGATTTTACAAGAAAAACTTGGGTTTATTTCTTGAAGAATAAAAGTGAATTGTTTGAAAAATTCCAAAATTTCAAAGCACTTGTGGAAAATCAAAGTGGGCTGTGTATTAAAGTTTTAAGAGCAGATAGAGGAGGTGAGTATATCTCCAAGGAATTCCTACAGTTTTGCAGAGAAAATGGAATACGCATGCAGTTTACAGCAAGGTACACCCCACAACAAAATGGAGTTGCTGAAAGGAAGAACAGGACCATTATGGATATGGCGAGGATCATGTTGAAGGAAAAGCATTTGCCAAATTATTATTAGGCTGAAGCTGTAAACTGTGTAGTATTTATCTTGAATAGGTGTCCTACAAAAGCTGTGATGAACAAAGTTCCTGAAGAAGCATGGAGTGGGAGAAAGCATGGAGTCACCCACATGAAATTTTTTGGATGTGTGGCCTATGCACACATTCCAGATCAGCTAAGGAAGAAGTTGGACAGCAAAGGGGAGAAATGTATCTTCATTGGATACAGTGAGGAATCCAAAGCTTGCAGGTTGTATATTCCATCTCCCAAGAAGTTCTTTGTGAGCAGAGATGTTCAATTTATTGAGGAGGAATCTTGGGATGGAAGTATAGAGAAAACAATGAATGTTAAACATTGTTTGTCTCATGATGAAGATGATGAGGAGATGGCTGAAATACATCCCCAAACAACAGCGCCAACACAAGGACAACAAGGAAAACCTTTGAGGATAAATGAAAGTGCTTCTTCAAGCACACCACAAGGAGGGGATTCAAGTGCATCTTCAAGAACTTTCACACCAAATGAAAGAGGTAAAACGTTCAGAAACTTGAGTGACATTTATGATGAAGGAATGAATTCCTTATTTGCCTTGTATTGTCATGTTGATGATCCTATTCATTTCGAAGAAGCAATTAAAGATAAGAAATGGATAGAAGCTATGGATGAGGAAATAAATGCCATAGAAAGAAACAAGACATGGGATTTGGTTGAGTTACCAAAAGGTAAAGAAATCATTGGAGTCAAATGGGTCTATAAGACCAAGTGCAGTGCTGAAGGCAAAATTGACAGGCACAAGGCAAGGCTGGTTGTCAAGGGATACAAGCAGCAGTATGGGAGAGATTATGAGGAAACTTTCACACCGGTTGCAAGAATGGAAACCATGAGAGCAGTGTTGTCCATAGCAGCACAAAACAAGTGGAAATTTTACCAAATGGACGTGAAGTTAGCATTCCTAAATGGAGTGTTAAACGAGGAGGTCTATATTGAACAACCTCTAGGCTATGAGAAGAAAGGCCAAGAATACAAAGTATGCAGATTGAAAAAAGCTCTTTATGGGTTGAAGCAAGCGCCAAGAGTGTGGTACAGTAGGATAGATTCCTATCTACTGGAAAATGCGTTTGACAAATGTGAGGGGGAACCCACTGTCTACATCAAAGAAAAGGATTGTAAGATTTTAATTGTAGTATTGTATGTTGATGATGTAATTTTTTCAGGTAATGATGACTACCTCATAGAAAAATTCAAATCAGTCATGAAAGATGAATTTGAGATGACTGACATGGGTTTGCTAAGATACTTTTTAGGAATAGAAGTAGATCAAAATGAAAATGGAATTTTTATCTCTCAAGCAATATATGTAAATGAAGTGTTGGGAAGATTTAATATGCAAGAGTGCAAGGCAACGATCACTCCCACGGTAATGGGATTAAAACTCAGCAAAGAGGACAACAGTAAGGATTTTGATCCTAGCTTATATAAGAGCATAGTTGGCAGCCTCATATATTTAACTGCAACTAGGCCGGATATAACGTTTGTTGTTAGTTTGATTTCCAGATTCATGGAGAGGCCAAAAGAAGCACATTGGCAGGCAGCAAAAAGAATTCTGAGGTATGTCAAAGGTACTAAAATGCTTGGCATTTTATATACTATTTCAAAATGTTTAGATTTAATTGGATATACTGATAGCGATTGGGATGGAAGTGGAGATGATCGGAAAAGAACTTCCGGTTATGTTTTTCACATGGGTTCAGGAGCCATTTCATGGGCTTCTAAGAAACAACCTATCGTGGCGTTGTCTACAGCAGAGGTAGAATATGTGGCAGCTACAGCAATAGCATGTCAAGTAGTTTGGATGAGAATAATGTTAAGGAGCTTAGGCCAAGAGCAAGCAAAAGCAACAGTGATTTTTTGTGACCATAGCTTAGCTATTGCATTAGCAAAGAATTCAGTGTTTCATAAGAGAACGAAACACATCGACACAAGGCTTCATTATATCAGAGAATTGGTAAGAAATGGGGAAATCAGTTTACAACATTCAGGACTCAGGAACAGGTAGCAGACATTCTGACAAAGCCATTGGATCAGAAAAGCTTTGAATTTTTGAGGAAGTGTTTGGGTATGACTGCTAGCCCAACAGTTGAAATTAAATGGGAGTGTTGAAAATGTAATTTCAACTGCGCAACAGTTGAGCTGTGTAGCAGCATGGAAACTTCGCCGATGAGCAGTCGTCGATATCGCATAGGCGAAATCGCAGTGGAGGACTTAAAAAGAGGCATTTATATGCTGCGATGAGCGATCGCCGATATCGCATCGGCGTATCGCTATCGGCGTTCACAAAGTGGCGGAGCCTTTGTACACACACACACACACACACATGTATATATATATAGATATATATGTATATATATATATATATATATATATATATAATATTATATATATATATATATATATATATATATATATATATATATATACTATATATACTATAATATATATATATATATTATATTATTATATATATATATATATATATAATATATATATATTGTCACGATCCGATGAGACGGACCCGACGGGTATTCAACATTTTGTTTCATATTATTACAGTTCCGCAGCGGCCCTCTTTTCGTGTTTTAATGTTTTGCAAGCATATGTTAAAATATATTGTTTCGGCGTATCGGCGGGTTGGAACATCAGAGTATCGGAGGTATCGGCAGATATTGCGATCGGTGTATCGTAATCGGGAAAACCAATGGAGCATGGCTTTACATATATGCGCGCTATGCGATGAAGCCCGGACCCGATGGGTTTCCAAAGCCAAATTGTATAATGGTTGAAGTACAGGCCTGCAAAATGAATTTGATGTGGAGTAAAAGTTTCACTTTTGACCATCAGTAAAACAATAAATGTCAATAAAATAGTAAATGTAATTTACTGTGAGTTGGTAAGTTTTGGTAAAGATTTTAATTTTATAGTTTTTTATTTCACGGGAGTTTTTTCTTAGGGCATAAGTAAAAACAATATATAGTTTTTTTTTGGATGTTGTTCCGGGTATGTAATGGTGTGAGAGAGATAAGGTAGAAGCGCACAACGCAAGTGAATGAATGTTAGCAATATGGAGCAACGTAATATGAAATGGGAAATGAATGAATGGAGTAGCACCACATATGTTTTTTTTTGGTGAATCTCTCTGAGTGAAAGAGGGTGAATTTTGTATCAGAAATTTTATTTTAAT
Source organism: Pinus taeda (assembly GCA_000404065.3). Classification (NCBI taxonomy): domain Eukaryota; kingdom Viridiplantae; phylum Streptophyta; class Pinopsida; order Pinales; family Pinaceae; genus Pinus; species Pinus taeda. The sequence continues at coordinate 422,558 of APFE030167554.1, forward strand.
GAATACAAATATTTTTATGGGTGTGTAATACTCTGTTCTCAGATTTTTTTTTTATTTTTTTTTGTTCTGCTGTGTGAAAGATCCTAGAGAAAAACAGAGCATTGTCTCTGTGTTCAGTGTATTCTGTTTTTGGAATTTTACCAGAAAAATTCCCAACAAAAATATTGTTGAAGTAATAAAAATAATTATGAAAATAATGTAATTGTGGGTAAATCTATGTTTTAATGTGTAGTCAATTCTTATAACAAAAACAAGTCATGTAATGAAATATCTCATATTTATTAGTGATTATTAGAGATGCTTATTGTAAGTTGGAGAAACATTTTTGAGCAATAAGATTTCTAATCCCTTACCCCATGGAGGTTATGGAGGTTTCCTTGACATACTGTCAAGGTTTTACCACGTTAAATGATTTGTGTTACATTGTCTCTTTGATTCAATTTCCTAATTTCATCTCATTTCTTTCAAACTTGAATGATAATGGCTCTAAAACCAACAAGTGGTAGAACAACACTCTGATTCATTTAACATAGCCATTGCGGCTTTCCAACCTTTGGGTCGAAATATCATCTCGACATATGTGGTCTCTCTGTGATGGAACCTATGACGTTTAACGACCCAGAGGAAGACGAAGAATCAGAGGGCCAAAACTGTATTGTTTTGCAGGCTAATTACTTTCCTTATGCATTGTGCTTTGAATAAATTGGGGCAGATTTTGGATTTGAGGGTTTCTTCCCATCTCGGGTTATTGCGAAAAAATTGTCTTATGTTTGTTTTCTTGATTCTTCTTCTTTTTGGTGATCATGGACTGGATTAGAGTCTTGTGGAGTTGTTTCCGAGGTGTAATGATTGATGGTGTTCAGGCTTGAGAGAACACTGGAGAGAAGGGGAATACGGTCAAGCCACAGCCACCGGAGAGAAGGAATTGAGGTTGCCATTGTCATTGAAGTCAAGAGTATGATTTTATTTTTTGAGGCTTGACGCTGGTGAGTTTGGTACGTGCAATGTATAGAGCTCAGAAAGAAGGAGCCGAAGTTGAAGAAGAAGCAATCGCTCGTTGGCTTACTTGAACCTGCAACAAACATAGGAAACTTTTGTAGTTTGAGTCTCGTTGGCTCAATAGAACCTACAACAAGTAGAGGGAATTGTTGCAGTTTGAGTCACGTTGGTTAACTAGAACCTCCAACAAGTAGAGGAAACTGTTGTATTTTGAATCTCATTGGCTGACTAGAAATTGCAGTAAGGAGAGGAAATTGTTGTAGTTCAAGTCTCATTGGCTTAGTGGAACGTATAGTAACCAGACAAAGGCACATTGAGGGATCATTGAAAGAGACATTTCCTGCAATTGGAGTTTTCAGAACTGCCAGTTTATCTTTGTAGAACCTGTGATCGCCGGGTAAAGAAGTTGTTAAAAGATTGAAGTGGGGTTTATCAAAATTGTTAGGTTTGATTTTGTAGAAGAGTTTTAAGAAGGAAAAATATTTGAAAATTCTAAAATTATTAAGAAGCAAAAAATTAAAGAGATAAAACACTAGATATTAGAAGGGAAACCTGGAAACATAATTATTTTTTTGACTGTGAAGGTAGAAATGGCAAAAATGATGACTGTTAAGTTTGAAGTGGAGAAGTTCACTGTCAAGAACAATTTCACATTGTGGAAACTAAAAGTTAGGGATTTGTTGGTGCAACAAAGGTTGTACAAAGCTTTAGACAGGGTAAAAAAAAACATGTTTCAATGAAAGATTTGGATTGGGAGGACTTGGATTCCCAAACTCTGAGTACCATCAGGTTGTTCCTGGCAAATGAAGTTCTCTTCAACATTGTTGAAGAAACCTCGAGATTAGGTTTATGGGGAAAACTGGAAACATTGTGTATGACCAAATCTTTAAGCAATAGAATTTATGTGAAAAGACTATTAAATAGTCTTCAAATGAAGGAGGGTACAAAAATTGCAGAACATTTAAATTTTTTAATATACTTATTTGCCGATTGTCAGATATGGAAGTTAAATTCCAAGAAGAAGGCAAAGCTATCACCTTGCTGTGTTCTCTGCCCGAGTCCTGGGACCGCTTTATAACATCTATTAGTTTGAGCACAACCGAATATTTGGAATTTGATATAGTTGTGGGAGATATGTTATCTAAAGAAGTATGAAGGAAGTCCAAAGTTGAAACCTCTGCACGAGAAGCCATGGTAGCTAGAGGCCAGTTAAATGAAAGAGGGGAGAAAGCAAGGAGTTCTTTCAGATCAAGATCAAAGGGAAAAATGTTTAAAGCCAATGTTGGTACTGCAACAAAATTGGACACCTCAAGAAAGACTGTTGGAAAAGGAATGATTCCGTTGAAAACCCAAAGTAGGAAGCAAATCAAGTTGAGTCAGGTATGATTGATGAAGTTTTATCTCCTGAATTGGGTATTGTAGATGAAGATTTACCTATTTGTAATGTCTCTCAGAATTATGAAAATTGGTTGTTAGACTCTGGTGCTTCTCATCACATGAGTGCACACAGAAGTTGGTTCACTTCATATGACGTTGTGAATGGTAGTCCTGTGTTTAAAGGTAATAATGTATCATGTCAAACTATTGGGATGGGAAATATCAAAATTAAAATTTATGATGATACAATTAGAATATTAAATTATATTAGACATGTACCTGAGTCGAGGAAAATTTTGAGTTCTTTGGTAGTGTTGGACTCGGAAGGTTATAAGTTTATAGGTCAAAATGGAATGTTGAAAGTTTCAAAAGTTGCTTTGGTTGTTATGAAGGCATAGAAGATCATAAAAATTTACACACTCAAAGGAGGTACTCAGGTCAGTGAGGCAACGACTATGTCTGAGAAGGCAAAAAATGGTACTTTCCTATGGAATCAGCGGCTCAGTCACATGAGCGAGAAGGGTCTTCAGGTATTCGTGCATCGCAAGTTGCTTCCTGAATTGAAATTCTTGAGGTTGGATTTTTGTAAACATTGTGTTTATGGAAAACAATGTAAACCGAATTTTAAAACTTTAAGTTAGAATAGTATAGAAATTTTGGACTATATCCATTCTGATATTTGGGCACCATCTCCTATGGAGGTGCATAATACTTCTTAACCTTCATTGACGATTTCTCCAAGAAAGTCTGGGTTTATATGTTGAATATAATATCTCGTGTATTTAATTTTTTAAGCATTTTAAAGGTATGGTGAAAAAGAAAACATGCAAATCAATTAATTTTTCAAGAATTGACAATGGGGTGAATTTACTTCCCCATAATTTGAACAATATTGTAAGGATGAAGGGATTGTTAGACATTGTTACATAGTATTTTGTCACACCTCTTGTTTACTCCCTATTCCACATCCCGAAGTGCCAGAATGCTAACAATTGTGAAGTGTATTCATCATGAAACACATATTGCAACATCCCAAAGAAGAGAAGAAAAACTACCCCGAGTCAATTCTAAAGAAGTTTGACTGAAACCCTAAATTTTAAGACCAACTCTCTTTGCTCTACTGCTTGCTCGTGCTGATGCCAGGCTGCAGCTCTTTGACCTAGCGCTACCAGTGCAGTTTTTGATATGAAATCCCGTGCTGAACCTCTTCTAGTATTATGAAACATAGCATCACTCTAATTGTGTTGGATTTATTGGTCATTAATATTACAACCTGATACAAAGGAGACATCTTACTCTTAGTTATAAATAACACATTTCTCTTTCTCTTAGTTATAAATAAAATATTTTTCTTTCTCTTAGTTATAAATAAAATATTTCAATGTCCATATGAAATAAGATAATCTTATAGTCCTAAAAATAATGTAATAAAAACAAAAAACAAATAAAATTGATATTATTTATATGTTCATATTTCATTTTGATACTTAAATAGACCATTTTAATATCCATGTTAAGTAATTTATTTTAATATTAAATTAGAAAAACATAAAAATATATTTTTATATATGAACTATTTCAATGGGAAAGAGAATAAAGAATTGAAAGTAAAAAAATTTAAAGTAATATTGAAATGTATTTAAAATATATATTAATAGAAAAAAAATTATAATGTGGAGAATGTAATTGATAAATAAAATATCTCAAAGCTTAATTTAACTAATTATTTTAGTGTGAACAATTTACATATATTTATTCCTTTTTCTACCCGTGTGGCCCACTAGCAAGGCTTGACCCCAAGGGCTTCCGAGAGATTGAACCCTATGACTTCACGATGGGGAGGTACTACTTTTGACCAACTGAGCTAACCCTTGGAAGCTAGTAACAATTTACATATTATATATATGTTTATAATAATAATAATTCTATATTTTATATAAAGTAATTAAAAAAATAAAACTTTTATTATTGTTATAACATTTCAACGAACATTATTTTACCATTTTTTAATTTTTAGTAAAAGTTAATTTTGAATGAAGCAAATATATGTTGGAATTACATATTAAATTATTATATTTTATATATTAAAAAAACTTAATTTTAGAAATACAATTTTTTTGAAATTTTACGGTATATAAAAAAAAAATCAAAAATTTTTATCTCGCAATTCTCATTCTTACTATATCCATATTTTTTATTCTTACTATATCCATAATTAAAAATAGATCTGTAACAATCAGTCCAAAATTTACCCATTGAAAAGTAAACTTAAATTTCCAATCCTACCAATATACCTCACCTCCTCGTATCATATTGCTAAGTAATAAAGGATAGATGTAGACGCTCCGTACAATCGAGACTACAGTTGAGCTTCATACGCTTTCGGTGGATGATGGTCTAGTTTTATCATTATTTTCAGCATCACATCGTCACTTGTCATGACCGTGGTCATTGTAATTTAGCTCTTGACATGACGGTGGTCATTGTTTCTAATAGAATTCTTGACACCCACGTAATTTTTGCGACTTCAATTGCTTTCCTAAGTCTCTTCTTATATATATATATATTTTCACGCCTCCCCCGACCTACGGAAATTGATTCACAAACGAGATTCCCCTCCAAGCCCGCCCCCCAAGAAAAGGAAAACTCTGCAGTGTTAGAATTTCTACACTACCCAGAAAATAAAAGCAAATGCCCATCTTCTTAGCCACTGTGAGTGATTCCTCTGATTTTTGACCCCCGAGTGAAAAATAGATATCCATAGATAGACATGTTATATCAGCCATACGTGTTAAATTTGGGTAGAGAATGCATTCGATGGAAAATAGTGACACCATAAATAAAAAAACGGTTGATAGGTTACGAGCGAAAAGAGATACATGAATCACAAAGTAACAACAATCAATGTTCATTTCAAGGAAGATCAAATATTAGTTTTTGTCACCTTGGATTGGCTTGAATCTCGAAAGTTAAAATCATGTTTGAGATTTAAAGTAGCGTTTGACCTATCTCACATTCTATCATAAAGCAATTAATGAGAATGGAGTTGGTGGATTTTGGAAATATATTTGAATATGAGGAATAAGAACAAAATCAAATAATTATGGTGTATCAATTTCTAAAATATTTCAAATTTTACACTAAAATGTTTATAAATTACCATACAAATTACACACTTATAAATTATATTGTGGCAACTCGTTTCATCCATAATTGTTACGCGTTTACTTCTCATTTTTAATCAAACGCAGAATTTTGCAGCTAATCTCTATGGAGATAAAGTGAGGTTATCTATTTTTATGGGTAGTTTTCTATCCATCTTTTCGTACCAATACGGTTGATTCAAGTAGGTAACATTTAAAGATCAATATGTATTTTTTCCAAGTGAAAATTGGTCACTAATGTGTCGATACTCATGACTTATTATTTGTTTGTATTTATTGAAGATATTAACCATTGTTCTATGTACCATCGTTAACTTAGGCAATCAATCTTTGGTAGATCAATCAATAATTATTTAGTAAATATAGACATACACATTTGAGGTAATTTAAATCAGCTATCATATTAAGTTTATATAAAGTTGAGTTTAGATTTAATATGGTGTAATATTTCATCCCTGTCTCTAATAAAATAATTTCTTATTTGTTTGACTTTATTGAAGATATTAACTGTTGTTTTATGTACCATCGTTAATTTAGGCAATCAATGGTTGGTAAGTCGATCAATAATTACGTAGGTAAATATAAATATACACATTTGAGGTAATTCAAATGGGCTATCATATTAAGTTTATACAAAGTTGAGTTTAGATTTAGTATGATGTAACATTTCATCCATGTCTTTAGTAAAATAGAAAACTTTTTTAGATAGGTTTACTATTGGATAAATTTAGATAGATTCATAATTTTTTTCAGCCTGATTAATCAGATTTTTAATTAATTTGCATATTTTAAATTATAGGTAAGATATTAAATTTATATTTAGAATTTATTTGAATTTTTTATATTTCTTTTTAAAAATTTAATTTTTGAAAATATATATTAATTATTAAATAAATTTTGTTAATATATATAAATGCACTTTAATATTGTCAACTATTTATATTTTTCATTTACTTTAATTTTGGATATAAGAAGCACCAATAATGTTTAGAGAGATCAAATATGATAAGATGAAAACATCTTCTTAACTACAAAATTTGAGAAAATAATTGTATTTCTCTGAACTATTATTTTTTTTTTTCTAATTCTATTAAAATAAGAGGTAAAAATATTTACAATGAGGTCTTAGCCTCAGAGGGCCAGTTTCCAGGCCCTCAGCAGAAAAACCTTTGAACAGAGAAAGACCGCTGAGCCTGTGAGAGAGAAGCTTGCTCAGGTTAGTAGAGAGAGTGAAGCCATTACAAAAATACTTCTTGCTTGCAAGAAATGCCAAGCAGAGGAAGCCAACCACAAAAATTATTCGACCAGTCACTAGAGCGGATGATTACCGTAAGTTACAGCAAAAAAACTAATATGGGCTGAGGAAGACCTCAGCAGTACATTAAGCATATCAGAAAAGGAGAGAAAATCCAGCATATGAGAGGAGAGAAGTGCCAAAAAGCTAAGCGGAGGTAGCGACCCAACAAAAAGGAGCTTACTCGCCCAAGGTCTGTGGGTCAGAGCCCTTAGTTTCTTGCATTTCCAGAGCTACTGGCCGAGAAGCCTCGTCGTCACCAGTTGCGCCTTCCTCGCACTGATTGATCAAGTGCAGAATGCCAAAGTCATACTGAACAGGGCCACAAGCCACAACCTCGTCTTCTTCCGCAATCGGAGTGCGATTACTGTTAACCCCAGCATCCATAGGTGAATCTTCCTGCATTTGCATGGCTGTCAAATTCGGGTTGTCTCCAGCATCGTGAGATAGGCTTTCCTCAGGGGAAGGGGTAGTAGATGAAATGATGGGCGCAACAGGCATTTCCGCCTCTTCCGAGACGATAATGGTTTTGGTGAAGGTGATGATGGGTTGGTTGAGACGGCTTCGAAAGGTGAAACGCGAATTCTGGAATGAGGAATTGGGAGCAGGCCTGACGGGGTTGGGAGGAGGCGAAGACGGAGAAGCAGACGAAATGGGAATTATGAGCGGAGAAGGAGATGGACGGGCGCATCCTCTAGAAACTGAGGAGCTTCCTCTGCACAACACCCCTCGACTTCGAGTCATTGCTTCACCTGAAGCCTTGCTGCGGATGCTACGGGTGATAACAGTGGGTGACCAGGGAGGAACAGACGCAGTGGGATCGACCTCGAAACAAACCGGAGATCGAGCTGACTGAGGGAATGCTGCAGGGAATGTCGGCAATTGGGCGGAGAGAATGCCATTATAACGCTGGAGGGCTGAAAGGTCGAGCTGCGGAGAGGCTTTAATGCACCTGCGTTCGGCTGATCCGCGTTAATGTCTGAAGAGACCTCCGCTCCATAACCCAACAAACTACATTGAATTGCCTTCATCGATAACCGGAGTAATAAACTCACAGCAGTGTCCATCCAGGTGCCGATCCGGCGGCCTTACACCGGGCACGTGTGGAGGGTGAGGTGTCTGTACCGGAGGATCACCCGCATCCGGGGTTTTTCTCTGAACTATTATTAAATTCAAAGTCATATTTTTTTTAATTAAAATTTTAAATGTTATATATACACAACATTAAAAAATTTATAATTATGGATTTATTGTAATTATTTAGTTTTTATATGTTTATTGATTAAATTTCTTTTAATGATATATTTTTTTTTCGAGCAACGTTATATATTTTATATTCATAAAGGAGAGATATACAGTCATATTGATAATATTTATTGATTATATTTCTTTTAATGATATATGCATATTATGATTTTTCCTTCCAATTTATTTTTTATAGTTTTATTAATAAAATTAAAATTACAATATAACAAATTGAATTGATTATAATTACTATTTTATTAATTTTTTTTCTTCACCATAACTATCACCACCACTCCTCTATGACATTTCCCATATATTAATTAGAAAATCATCTCCAACCATTACAATAACTAAAAATTAAACTCTATTTTCTATTTTTAAAATTTTTAATTATTGTTAATAATTGATTAAAAAAATGCATACCTCATATTAAATAAAATAACTAATATTTAAAAAAACCTTAAATGTAATGTTCAACTCAAGTTATTACAAATATTTTTATGCTATTTTATATGAAAAACTATTAATAAAACACAAAAGTCTTAGGGCTATCAAAATAGTGTGAGTATCTGATAACTAAGAGTTCCAAGGTTCAAATCCTCTAGTTGAGACATAGTTTAGATAGGGGATGGCGAACAGTAGACCTCGAAGGTTTATTGGTTGCAGGGTTCCTCTCCATTAAAAGATAAAAATAAAAACAAAAATAATAAACACAAAAGACTCTCTTTCCAACTAGCCAAATACTATTTGATGATTATGAATCTACTTTCACTATTAATATACAATGTACTAACTTCTTTTCGATATTTCCATTAATTAAAATGAAAAATAATGTATCATCAACTTTTATTTAGATGATTATTACTAACAAAATTTAAACGAAAATCATTCATCATATTTCACATTCATTAAATTTTCATTTCACAAACAAAGTAAGTTTGAAAATCCAAACTTACTACAAAATAAACTTGTAATTACAAAAATAATTATTGCTCATAAAATTTAAACTAAAAATCATTTAACATATTTAACATTCATTAAATTTTCATTTCACAAACCAAGTAAAATTGAAAATCCAAACCAGGCTACAAAGTGAACTTGTAATTGCAAGCTAACTACAAGTTGAACTTGTAATTGCAAGCCTCGCTCTATACTCATCTCCTCGTAACAGATTGCTCAGTAATATAGGATAGGTGTATATGCGCGTACCACTTAGAGATTTTTACTGCAACTTGAAAAGTGGGGTTTTGTTTTGGACGAACTCTATACTTCATATTAGTACACCCAATACTCTACAATTGATCTTCATACTCTTTCGGTGGATGGTTTGTCCTTTTTTTATCATTATTTTCAACATCACATCGTCACTTGTCATGACCGTGGTCATTGTAATTTAGCTCTTGACATGACGGTGGTCATTGTTCTAATAGATAATAGAGTTCTTGAGAACCACAATTTCTGCGACTTCAATGACTTTCCTATGTCTCTTTATATATATATATACATCCCATCACGAGTCCCAACTACATCTCAACCAATATCCACAACTCAAATTCACTCCTCCCCAGCCTTCAAAGATTCCGACGTACAGAAATCGATTCACAAATGAAATTCCCTCCAAGCCCACCCCCCGAGAAAACGAAAATTCTGCAGTGCTAGAATGGCTACACTACCAGAAAATAAAAACAAATGATCATCTTGTTAGCCGTATGAGTGATTCCTCTGATTTTTGTCCCCACAGTGAAAAATACATATTCATAGACAGACATGTTATATCAGCAACACTTGCTAAGGAATGCACTCGATGGAAAATAGCGGCCAAATAATGGAAGAAAAAAAAAAATTAATACATGTGTTACGTCCATCCCACGTAACTGATTGGGAGTATTAGTTTGTGACACGTTGGACTGGATACAATCTGGAAAGTTAAAATCATGTTCGCATTTAAACGATCATTTCACCTGCCCCACATTTCATCCTAAAGCAATAACAGCAATGAGAATGAAGTTGGTGGTAAGCGTAATGTCAATGTTGTTGTTTTTTTAATGGTAGATTTTGAAAATATTTATGAAAGTTAGGAATAACAACAAAATTAAGTGTAATTCAAAGTTTTGAAGTATATTAGAAATCTATAATAAAGTGAAATATTTA